>JADRCD010221705.1:0-20354 GCA_019843815.1 Montemys delectorum | reverse complement strand
TTCTGTAAGAGAAGCTATATTAACAATAATAGATTTGTTTAACATAGTGTTTCAAGAGAGTGAAACATTCAGCTTGTGATATAAGTATCTGCAGATCCATTTAGTCTAATTTGCAATGAAAATTTAAAGCAAGAAAGAAGAATGGAAGTACTTAAATTATTATAATATTTCAAGAAAAGGAACAGTTATGAGTTTATGGCCAAGGAAAGTATAATTGCCAGCATAATTAGCATTGATAAAATGAGGTCAACTTCTTTACACTAGGACATGAGAAAACATTTGCAATGTCTAAGAAATCTTGTAGGAGTTAGTAGTTCTCATTTCAAAATGTATTAGTTAATATTTTCAAGATAATAAAATCAATTACACACACATACACACACACACACACACACACACACACACACACACACATATATATGAGAAAATTTCACATATTAGCTCCTGATTTAAAAAAATCTGAAAAGTCTTAGTTGCATTCTAGAAAATTGTGGAAACCTATAGTTGCTTGGTCTCATGAACCAGACATCTCAAAATAAAATATGAGGTAATTGAAGTCTAAAGACCTCAAGAATTCAAGGAAACTGATGCTACAGGTTCAAATTCAAGGATTGAAATCTTGTAGCCAAATAACTGCAGGTTATATCAACAGAAAGCATATTGCTCAAATTACAGGACATCCATGAGACAGTAACCATTTTCTTTCTCAATATTCCCTGTTCAATTTCAATCTTTTGTCTACTATATTCTGAAATATTCATTTGGAATGATTCTTGTCAGTCAGTTAAATAACCCACAGCACAGTCTTCTGAAACAGCTCAACAGACATACCCAGAAATATTTATTAATACTTTCAAATAATACTTGAGGCCAACCAAATTATAACTTCAAATTCACCATCACATATATATTTGTTATAAGACATACAAAAATTAATCATTGCTACTATAGACCCTTTGTAGGTAAAATGTTATTGTACACCATGTAAAGTTTATCCTTGTGTTATTCAAATGCTGATTTATCTGCCCTCATACCTTATTTCAATCTGAACATGGTACTATAATGCTTATGTCAAGAATCTCTTGTCTTAAGTTTGTGTAAACAATGCAGATAATTTATCCTCTTGCCTTGTCAGTAAAGACTGATCATCTAGCAGTTGGGCAGGAAAGAGGATTGGATGGGAATTCTACAGCCAAGAGGAAAGTAAGAGAAGAGTAAGGCAGACTGAGCCATGCCAAAGGAAGAGAAGAGACATTATAAGTGTTCAGCTGGAGAACAGAAGGCCCAAATGCACGTAGTATGGAGATTTGGGGTTAAGGTGTCCCCAAATTAGTCAGAGTATTAAAATAGATCAATTGAATGCCCGGATATTAAGGTAAAGCTTCAAATAAATTTAGGTCTCTTTGTGTTGTTATTGAGGAATTGGCTAGGATGAAGAACAACAGGGCCTATATTAATTTACTGAATACATTTATAAATTACAAAGAATAAAATTGCCTTCCTATCATCCTGTCTTCCTTCTTCTTCACTTAACAAATGTCCTGAGTAAATATTTTAGATTTTAGTTAAGTAATATAAGTTTTCTATTTCTCTCTTGCTTGGCTCTTCCTCTTTACTCTTTTTTTTCAATTATGATGAATTATTTGTATTCTTCAGTAGTTTAAACAAAAGCTATATGTTTTTCAAGTCATGCTTGAATGCTACTCCTCTCTGATCATCCTGAATTTTTTTCTGGATTAATATATCTGTACTTGCTCTAAGCTATATAGGAAATGAAATGTTATTACTACTGCAAGGTTGTCATTAGTTCAGCACAGCTGGTTAATAAGAAGAAGCCTCAGAACATTGTGTTTAATTGACTGAATTCCACAGAGTCCAAGAGTTGACCTTGTAGGTTCAGAAATACAAACTTGAGGTATCTCACAGTTAATTGAAATCAGACACCTGCTCCCATTCCACATGAATACATAGCATTTAAGAGAACACCCCCCAAAAGAAAAACTGCAGTTGTTTTAATTTACTGTTTGAAATACAGTTGTTAAGTAGACTGAATAATTGTTTGAGTCTGTGCAAGTATTCCCACTATAAGTCATGACATTAAGAAAAATGACTGGAATTTACCTGATGAACAAGTAAAGCAAATAGTATTATTTGAATATCGAATCTTAACAACTTCTCACAAACATCCACATTCTTTGCAGTAAGAGGCATTTGGGTCAAGGACATTAAGGACCTAAAAGCCAGACAGCCTAGGTTACATTTAATGCATGGGTTTGTCTGTCATTTTGGTCACTGTAGCATTCTGTCTTTTTTTTTTCTTGATAACCATTTCACTTTGTGATGAATCCAACATTTTGCTACAGAGATTTAAACAGATTCTTCCAGCCTTCCTGGATAAATAATCATTACAATGACTTCAATGGTCTGTTAAAAATTTAGGCCACAGGAGTCCATCACAGACTTTGACAGAATCTTTGATTTTAGACTAGAAATTATGTTTATGTGAACTATATAAGTAATAGTACTCCCAACCAAAACTGGAATGCACAGGCTTTTGTAAATTGTTACCTAACATTGGATATTTTCAAGTATACATACATATTTACATACACATATGAATATGTATACATGTGTGTGTGTATGTGTGTATGTGTGTATTACTTCAAGTACTATAACCTGGAAGACAATAGAAGAACATATGAAAGCTATTATAAATCTTCTCATTTCAACTTCATAAAAAGAATGTTATCTAATTATATAATTATTATCTAGATATCTAATTATTTTATGAATAATAATTACATATAATGTTCATCTCCATTTTATTTTGATTTAAGATGTTTGAAAAGAATTGAACTACAGTTAGTTCAATCTGAATTGACAAGAAAAACATTAGGATAAAAATTTAAAAAGAAAAACTCAGGAATATATAATTTTATTCTTAAATTTTAAAGTTTTGCTACAGTGTAATTTTAAGCAAAAATATAAATAAACCAAAATAAATTTATAAATTTGTAAATGTATGTAAAACTGACTAATTTTGTGTCATGTACTACATTTAGAAATATCTTTTAATTTGGAAGAATATTGAGAATTTTAAAATTCTGTACATATGCTTAGAAAATATTAAATTGAATTGAAACTGTATACATCATATAAAGCCAATTTACTTTCCATTAAATGCATAAGGCTATAAGTATTATAGTAAAATATTTGGAACATTTTACTAATTATAATTTGTACAAACAGTTTTTTATTAGATATTTTCTTTATTTAATATGTAAATTTCTCCTTTCCCAGTTTCCTCTCCAAAAAACAAACAAGCAAACAAACAAAAATAACAAGAACAAATCCCTGTTGCCTCCCTCTTCCCCATGCTTGCCACCCCACCATCTCCCACTTATTGGCCCTGGCATTCCCCTACACTGGGGCACAAAAACCTTCACAAGGCCAAGGTCTATTCCTCCTATTGATGATCGAATTTGCAATTCTCTACTATACACATGCTGCCAAAACAATCAGTCCCCCCATGTATAGCCCTTGGTTGGTAGTTGGGTCCCTGGGAGCTCTGAGGGTACTACTTAGTTCATATTGTTGTTCGTCCTAAGGGGCTGCAAACCCTTCAGCTCCATAAATCCTTTCCCTAACTCCTTCATTGGAGACTGTGTACTCAGTTTTTGAATCACAATAGATGTTTGGTAAATCAGATTAAAACTTCTGCTTATAGTCGTTCATGACATAGTTGACATAGTTTATAGAATGACTCTCGTAATGCATGAGTAAGTCAAGTAAGTTCCATGGAGAGAGATATGGTGACAAAAACACCCTTGATTTTCTTTTGATAAAGTGACTTGAGTCCAGCCAATACTACCTAATTCTGTTTTATAAGACAAAACTATTTTATCCATGAATACAATATGAAGCATATGTTTCAATGCACGATTATCAGCATTCCTTACTAAAATAACTATACTCATTGCTCATTTTATTAGTTCATATTGTTTTTTATTTATACTCTGGGGCCACTCTCCATCTCATTTCTACTTCAGGGAGAAGATATTGTCAGTACATTTTTTACTGAATATTCAAACTCAAGAAATAATATGAGTATAAGGATAAGATTTAAAATTTTATAAGTGTAGGCTGGTCGAGCTAAATGGTAATAGTGTACTCTTTTCTAAGTTCTATGGCCTCACTGTCTAAAGGGGCTAGCCAGCTTTCCAATACCAGGCATGCTTACCAGACATACTTTCCCTCCTGTTGAGCAGGGCTTAAGTTCAAGTAGACAGCTGTTGGTTGCCCCTGACAGGTGACTGCCACTCACTACACTTTTGTGTATCTTGCCGTGCTGGTAATTGCTATGATTCATGAGTGTTACCACTGGATCGTGTTGTTTAATCGCTTTTTTCCTTGGCAGCTTGCATAGTATTTTTCTGGAAACAGTATAAGGCACACCTCAGGAAGGAAGCTTTCAGGTCAGACCCAGCTCAAGTCCTGTGTGTCTTCTAGTTTCAATGTGCCCTGCGGTGTCTTCAGCATGTGGACTCACCCTCACCTAACTGCAAGGCAACTGAGGCTATATCTATAATCTATATTTTTCTCTGACTCATTTGGAGTCAGGTAGTTGAACTAAGCATTCATTATGTGTCGTACTGGGACTCATGTCAGTCGATGGGTCTTCTGAGGTGCATTGGCAGCCCAAATAGTTGAACTTCCTCTAGAATATACATGTACTTGCACATATACTTCTTTGTGCTGTGCAAAATTTAGATAAAAATTAATGTCGTTGCTTAGATCTTTATGAAACAAACTTGGTGTTCTTTATCATTTACCTCTCATCTTTCCTTACTGATCTCCTTCCTGTCCTCCTCAGTTCATACGTTGTATGTTTATTTTCTTTCACACTGTCTATCACCTGCAGTGTGGCCTCTTCATACTCTCTTGGTTTCAGTGGTTACTGGTGATGTTTGTTGCTTTGGAACGAGGAATGTCAAATGAGAGAGAACTTATAGTGTTTGTCATTCTACATCGTATTTTCTAGTTGCATCTGTTTACCTGTAAGTTTCATGATTGTATATTTTCTTTACAGATGAGTAATATCACATTGTATCTATGCACCATGTGTTTACTATCCATTTATTTGTTGTAGGGCATTTAAGAAAATGTTATTCCCTGGCTATTGTGAGTAGGGAAACTCTGAACTTTGCAGAGCAAGTGTCTGAGGCCATTCTTTGAGTCTTTTGGAAATATGGCAATAAGCAGTATATAGTAGATTTATTTTTTAGAATTGGGGGATTCTAGAGTGGCTATATCAATTTGCTTCCCCACTGACAGGAAGTGAGTACTTTCGTTTTCCCACAACCTTACCATTGTGGTTTCAGTTGTTTTACTGATCTTAAATATCTTGAAGAGAAGAGAGATGAAATCTGAACACTGTCTTCATATACATTCCTTTAATTGATGTGGATGATGGTATATTTGGTGGTATTTCTTATAATCTTATATTTATACCCACAGATAAATGTAATTTCCACACTTCATCAAAAAATCCTTTGTTTACAGCATATAGAGATGGTTGCAGAAAACCACAACCGGACATGATGCAAAGATTAATCAGCTGCTGGGTGCAAAATCTCAGCTGATAGGGCAACTCCTGTACCTATAAATCAGGGAATATCGCAGAAGGGTAACAGAGAATTGAAAGAACAAGAATACCATGAAGTATTCTGTGAAAAAGAGTTTCTTAGAAATGGTTTCAGAAGCCAGGCAAGAACAATGACAATCTCAATATACATGTTAACATGGAAGGAGAAAATTTTCAGTAAATACCACCCTATACGCAGGGATGGTGCTTTTTCCTGACTGTCCAATGCAGAGTGTTCAGTGTTGAAATATATATATGAAATATATGAAATAAATATATGAAATATATATATATAATTTAGAAACAACTTAAGCGTGTTGTATATACATGCATGTGTACATTCACATATGCACAAATACAACACACACAATATAATAATTAATGAGGGAGAAGCTGAGCTATCAACCTGAGAGAGCTTGGACTGCTGGGCATGTGGAAAGGAAGGAGGAAAGCAATGCAATTCTATTTCAGCTTCAAAAATTCTTAGAAAGAGACACTATAGGGAGAATGATGCTAAGTGCAGGGTTAGATATTTAATCAAGTTCTTTAGAGTTTCTATTTGTAATGCAAAGTTATGTCAATGATATGGAAATAATAAGGTTGCCTTAACAGTGGATGAACCATCAACAACTAGTCATCTCTAGTGTCTAGTCATGGTCTCACTATGTCTTTAAGCTGCCATGCATATTTCAGATGACCAAAGTAACCATATTTTTGACTTTTAAGTGTTTTCAAATACATTCTGAGAATTACAGACATTAGAATTGGTTTCATTCTTTTTCATGTTTAATCTACTACTTTTTTTTTCCCTTACAGGAGATTGGTTAATAAGAAGGGAACAGATTGATTTACTGTAGTTTTCTTCAGTGGTCACACTTGAATAAACTATGGTTTTTGCATTACTATAAAATAAATACTAAGCAAAATCAATGAAAATATATTTATGTATGCTAGTATTTTCTTGGCTTTCTTTTAGTTATCCATTCAAGTCTCAGTTTTTCTGTATTATATTTGTATTCAATAGTGTTATATTTAAGAAATCCTTATTAAGGTATTCTAATATATACTCTATGCAAACTAATATGTTTTGCTTTCTTTTATGCTATTTAGAGATAACATGGTCTTTATTCCTTTCATGAAAAGTTATGGAAATATAGCTGATTTAAAAATATAATGACACGGGCACTTTTCTTTTAAATTTGTTGACTGATACAATTTATTATATTCAATGAATACATATAGTAGAAAGAAGTTGAACTTTGGTGTTCCATTTTCATATAATATTCTTCCATTTACTCTTTAATACTAATTCTTACATCTCTCCTCTAAATGCTTTGGGACTGGGACTATAGCATTATACCAAAATGGCCTATGATCATTTTGTATTTTTCATTTAAATTAAAAATTAAATTAAAAATTCTAAATTGTGCCATGTTAAATTATTTATTAATAAAATAAACCATCTTATATGTTGCTGTATTATTATTGTAATTTTATTGTTAAATATTATTATTACTATTCCTGTTTCAGTCTCACAAATTCTTTCATTCTAGGCATGTACTTCTTGCCTTTCACAAAATCGCTTTCTAAAATAATCTTACAAGCCATTTCTAATTACTTCTGAACAGTGGCTACAAATACGATACAAATTATTCTTTACTTACAAACAATGCTAGATTAAATAATATTAAAGCAGTTATAGATGTAAGTACAATATTTATCGGTGGAAATAAAATCACTGAATTAGAAAAACATTAAATACTTCTTCATTAGGCATGCTCATGGTGGCACAGAAACCTCTGAGATGCTGCAGACATAGGCAGACATAGTTTCACGACCTTTCCCTGATGCAGTAAACATGTAACCCCTTTAAATGTAGCATTGAACCAGCTCCTTTCTTAAGGATGGCGTTAAACTTCCATTTACTCTTCAACTGCTGTAAGTTGGAGGACGCTTTATGAAAATGGTTAATCTAATTTTAATTAAGTTTAATTAAATTTCAGCCCAATTTAATAACTTTGTAAGTAATGAATGTCAGCATGACAGAGGATCAAGTCATTTTACTGACACGTAATCTTAATTGTAGACGATATAATATTTTTAAAGAGCCTTACTATTAGAGTGTGACAGCAGATGCAACATTACCATGTTTATATCAGGTACCCACAAAATTTTGTTAATTTTAAGGATCAAATTGTATGTTCCTGAGAAATAATTGACGCCCTCAGAATATTTATTTAAGATGTGTAATTTCCTTTAGAAAGACCCTGATGGACTCAGGTAAATGTGAAACAGAAACAAGCTGGGATGAAAACAAAGAAGTGATGTTACATGTTAATACTATGAGAAGGAAAACAGCTAATAAGTTAGATAAATTAACTAGCAAATGGACTTCAGCTTATTTTCTGGGCTTAGTATACATACATACATACATGTATGTATATATATATATATATATCAAGCCCAGAAAAAAATATATATATTCCAGTCAGCTAAGTATAAGTACTTTTTGTTGGTTATTTCATTTACTTATATTTCAAGTGTTATCCTTCTTCCCAGTTTCCCTGCCACAAACCCCTTCCCTCCTGCCCCTATGAGGGTGCTCACCTACCCATCCACCTACTCCCACCTCACCACCCTAGCATTCAATGAGCCTCCACAGGACCAAGGGACTCCCCTCACATTGATGCTCTGCAACATATTCAGCTGGAGCCATGGGTCCCACCCCACTGTGAATTCTTTGGTTCGAGGTTTAGTCCCTGGGAAGTTTGGAGGGTCTGGTTGGTTGATGTTGTTGTTCTTCCTATGGGGTTGCAATCCCCTTGAGTTCCTTCACTCCTTGGCCTAACTTCTCCTTGGGGTCCCCATTTGCAGACGCCAAACCCAGACACTATTGCTGACAAGAGCCTGGTATAGCTGTCCCATGAGAGGCTTTGCCAGAGCCTGACCAATACAGATGTGGATACAGGCAGCCAAATATTAGACTGAGTTCAGGGAACTCAAGTCTAACTTTTATAAGTTTCGTCAGACTTCTGGATAAAAAGCTAAACAGCAAATACTGATGAGCCAATTAACTATTTTACTTTGCTGAATAGATTGCATTTTAGTTGCTAAGGAGTATGTTCTAATAGTTTGACGTTAAAAATATACATAGTTAATACAAGTGATCAACAGGAGAAAATGTAACATTTTAAAAATAAAAGTCATTGTTTTAGATTAAAACTAAAACTAAAACAGGCATAATGTGTTTATTGCGGAGCCAAATTTGAATGACAATGGCCCAGGGAACACAGATGTAGATTATGCTAAATATCATACTCCAACATGAAAGAGTTTCATGACAGTATATAGCTGGGATTTCTAAGATTCCAGATGAACTTTCTCTGTTTAATTTTTTTCCTTTGATTGAAAATAGACTTTTTAAAATAATATGTCCTAATTAGAGCTTCTCTGCCCCCCACCCTTTCCTGTCCTTCCACACCTCTCCTCCGATCCAGATCTCTACTCCTTTTCTTCTTTCCTTAGGAAACAAACAGGCTTTTCTAAGTAATGATAATAAAAATAAAACATAATACAACAACTTATTTAGAATTCTGTTTATTAGCTTTTTTTTTTTTGCAAGAATCAATTCTTTTGACCCTGTGAATAAATTCCTTAAGCTGTGCTGTATAGTTATTCCTTCTGCAAGGAAATATTCTCTCCTGTTGAGGAAAAAAAAATACTAAGAAGCCTACAAGGCATAGGAAGTTGCTGAATATAAACAATATTCACAAATATTATTTTCAAGGTCACAGAAGGAGTTATTGCTTAGGGGAAGACAGTCCTTACTGTAGCTGCCTTCAAGTTAATGAGAGACCTCTGAATGCAGTGTTTGTGAACAACCAACACATCATAGAAAAGTTTTCTTCACTTTGGAAATTGAACCAGGCCTAATAATCTATTTCACCACCTAACTAATAAAGAAAATTCACTGATTTCCCATTACAAAACTAAAAATAGTTTTTAAAACTATAAATTTAAGGTTTTGGAATATTTGTGCATATTATGTGGTTAAGCTCACTGGTTACTTGTCCATTTGTTTGTGTATACTAAGGCAATTGCTATCAAGGACTTATAAGGAGTTTCATTTTGCATCGTTTGGAAGTTAAGAGTCAAGGGACAGAATCTAGTGATAACGTTATCAGTGACCAAGACTCACACAGCTGCAGGTAAGGAGCATGCTTTATGTGTATCTCTATGACATTTCTCCCTCTTACAAATCAGCCAGATATAGACATGGAGACTGCATCGTTAGTATGCATTCTTAACACTATTTGGGTTACTTTTTTTGGTCATGATTCCACAAACTAAATAAAAACTGTAAAGTAAGAGTTTACTTTGGCTGATGTTTCTAGGACTTAAATTTTAAGGTATATAGCATCTAGAGATGGTCTTCTTTCTGGCACAGAAAAATATCCAGTAGTAAAAGATAATTTCATTGCATATGGATCTGGCATCCTTCCCCATTCTTATAAATCTACCAGTTTTCATTATGGGATCTTTACTTAGATGACTTTATCTGACTATAATAACTTTGTCTACCTATAGCCTCAAAACTTCATTAAATTGCCAAAAGCCCAGTTCTTCAAAATAGGAAAACAATCTCACCAAGTAGATACTCAGAAGGCAATTAGTCTTAATACTTTTAGATAGTCTGTGTAAGTTTATAATTAAGTATTGACTTATTTATATAATTTATGCCACATTTTCTCTTTAGAATATATGTGTGATGTATGTGCTTTTGTAAAATCATAGCTGCAAGTTTACATGTAACTTGAAAACAGGTGTCCTGAGTTTCAGAGCTAAAACTCATGTAAGAATTCTTCCTCAATTTCTTTCAACTTTATTCACTATGACATAAAAACATTTCAATATATTCTCAATTTTTCTACTGGGAAATTTCAAGAGCATGTTGTTACCTAGTATTCATGAATAAATTTAATTTGCAGTATTACAAATTTAGCTTAATATAATTGCATATGTGAATAAGATAGAAATCACAGAGTAATTCCTATCACAGTTGAAATAAACAGTATGTTTTTGGAATCATTCTTTAGTATTTACATTTTGTTTTATATGTATTTATGTGCACATTTATGTGTGGATATGTGTGTGTGTGTGCCATGAGTGAGAAGGTATGCATAAACGATGGAAGGGTTTGCTGGATTCCCTAGAACTGAAGCAATTCACTGTGATCACTAGCAACTGAACTTGTGTCTTTTACCTAAAAAGTAAATGTTCTTTCCTGCTAATCTACTTTTATCCTAGAATTATGATTCTTTCTTAATGTGATGACATATAAAATTTTTCTTCTTAGTAGGAAATACTCTGAAGTACTAAAGAATGGTGCTTTTCTTTGTTTGGTGGCCATTTCCTTGAATTTGAAATATTCTTCCCTCTTATTCCCACCTTGCCAATAAGTTTCTTGTAATCAATATATTTGAGATGTTGGGTCCTATGGACAAAGAATAAATGAATATGGAGTGAATTATAAGACCAATTTCTAGGCAACAGCATGTTAGACACAAATGCCTCATAATTTCTGTAGATAAAATATATTATATGATGGCCTACAAAGTGTAGATATAAATCAACCTTTATCTTTATTTAAAGACATAAAGTCAAACAAGGATTACTTGTGCTAAAATTTTTATGGATATTATACTTCAAAACCACCAGAGAAATTACTCTTTACCCTCTGTCATATTTACTGTATTTAATATAAAAAGTAGTGGTAATATTCCACTAGAATATTAGTCTTATTTCTTGAACCATTCAGTTAATTTTTAAAAGCTGTATGGAAAAGCTAACCTTCATTGAAAATCACATTATTAATTTAATTACTTCAAACATATAAACTTGGTAATTCTAATTATTTTCATTTATAAGTAGTACTTGGTATGGACTTCATATTCTATCATGAACTTGTAAAATACTCGTGCATTTTAAAGGGAAAAATCCTGGAAATATTATCAGCTATTAGAGATTATTATATATTAGCTTTATGTAAAGACATTTATTTTGGTTTTATACACTCTGGTTAGCATAAAATATGTAAACAATTCATTAATATGTAAATTCAAATATGTAACAATTCAAAATATGTAAATAATTCATCAATTATTTGGATTATGAACTCTACACTCAAAATTCCTTGTACATTTTTTGAATATTTTATTTATCATGTTGTGATACAATCTTTTTCCCCATATACAGTGTTCCAGTTCAAATGGACCTGGATGAAAAAGCAGCTGAATGTGCCAATCTGGCACACAAATGTTAGTCAGTCAATCATTCAACCATCTGGGTCCAGCACAGTCCTGATGGAGTTTTTATACTTTGAACCAAAGGGGACTAGCTCAAAGATTATAATTATCAGTGTGCTGAGAAGCCACTGTTCCCACTCTGTTTCTGCTCTGGGATATTGGCCATCTACCCAAAGCACTATTTTCTTAAACTCACTTTAAATTCACAGCATCTCCCTCATAAAAGTAACAGTTCAGCTTAAGAGAATTGTAATTTTGTCCATTTTTCTGTAGTCTTCCATTATAACATCTAGATCTTTCTGTCTTTGACTTTCTTTAGTTTAAGAGGAATGTCCGTGGATTCTGGCAGTCACAGTAAAACACTTAATAATAAGATGTCCTGGAGATGTGACTCTACACTCCAGAGCAGCAACTGGCAGGAAGGCTGCTGCTCAGCCCTTCCATCTGTGGGTATTCAATTATGGTTTTCTTCCCCTCTTTTCTTTCTAATGTTATTCAAGCATGTAGTTTGTCAAGTGTTTATACTGACAAGGATTTTTTTTTTATCAACTTCACAAAACTCCATTCAAATTTATTTTGTATTTAGCTACATTTAGGAACTAATATGATGTCTCAAATATTAACTGATATAGCTTTTAAGAATATTATAATGTTTCTGAAATGGTTATAATGAAACACCTTATAGATTATTGATACAAGCTTTAGTTGAAAATGTGTACTTCACAAAGAATTTTATGCTTAGATTTAAATGATAAATCCATAACTCATTGACATTTGAAGTTAAATGATTAAGTAGTATCCCATTACTAACTCAAACATTGATTTTTAAAGAATTGAATGGTGCCTGAAGATATAGGTTATTCTTCAAAGTCCTTCTCGCTATTATATGAAGATCTAGGTTTGGATATCCTCCACTCACATGAATGTGGGCTAGAGCAGCACACCCTTGAGGAGGAGAAACTGGATTAATTTAGAGACATCCTGGTTAGGTAGTCAAGTCAATCAGTGAGGTCCAAGTTAAATGAAAGACCTGGTATCAAAAGTTAATGAAATGAATGTGAAAAAAAACTAAAAATGACCACCAAGTTGATCTATGGCCGTGATTTCCTATCAGAACTGAAGCAAATAAATTAGCTATGGTAGTCTATAGAAATACAACTAGCAAGATCTATATATTGTATTACTAAACTTTAAAATCCAATCAATAATATAATCCTGTACCTTAAAGTTCACCCAGCTATACCACACCTGAGCATATACCCAAAAAGGCTCCAATATAACAAGGACACATGCTCCATTATGTTCATAGCAGCCTTACTTATAATAGCCAGAAGCTGAAAAGAACCCAGATGTCCCTCAACAGAAGAATGGATACAGAAAATGTGGTACATTTACAAAATGGAGTACTACTGAGCTATTAAAAACAATTAATTCATGAAGTTCTTTGGCAAATGGATGGAACTAGAAAATATCATCCTGAGTGAGGTAACCCAATCAGAAAAGAACACACATGGTATACACTCACTGATCAATGGATATTAGCCCAAAATCTCAGAATACCCAAGTTACAGTTAATAGACCATATGACACTCAAGAAGAAGGAAGACAAAAGTATGAGTGCTTTGGTCCTTCTTAGAAGGGGAACAATACTCACAGGAGGAAATACACACACAAAGTGTGGAGCAGAGACTGAAGGAAAGGCCAACCAGAGACTGTCCCACCTGGGAATACATCCCATATACAGTTGCCAAATGTAGACACTATGGTGGATGCCAAATTACATGCTGACTGGAGCCTGATAGAAGTTTATCTTGAGAGGCTGGGCTCATGAGCAGAGGGAGGGACAGGGAACAGGGTTTTTTGTTTTTTTTTTTATTGGAGAGGAAACCGGGAAAGGAGATATCATTTGACTTGTAAATAAAGAAAATATCTTTTAAAAATTCCCTTATTTTTTTCTGTCTAAAGAATAAATGATACATCCTGGGTATGTATCCCTGGCACAGGAGCTGGAGAATTAGAAAAGAATGTTTAAGCCCAGAGACAATCGGAAGAAAAAATAAACTGTTTTCCTTAATTAGTTGAAAATTTGTTCAGACCCAGAAGAGACTTGAAGTGATGTTGTCACAGTTCACAGACAGGAGGGCTTTTATAAGACAAAAGCATGATTTAAACTGCTAGCACTTTTCCAAGTCTTCCCATTGTACTACTTTCAAATTGGAGTTCCTTTAGTACTTTGGTATATGTAAGCATCCCAAATATCCATTTTCAAATATTAAGATGTTAAAAATATACAAGTTAATTTTTTTCCATTTTTAAAGTATTTGAAAGTAACATCAATAGCGTCATAATAAATGTTAATAATTTAATCTGCTGTCTAATCAGTAGGTATCTTTGTAAGAATACATGTTATAGCACTTAGTATGTGCAGGTTTTCATTAAGTCCTCTAACATTGCCCAATGTGAATTATGGTTCAAAGTTTGCTGAGTACACACTTCTGATTTACATCTCCCAAAGTAAAATAAAACATTATTATTTTCATGCAGAGATTCAACCTATGCTATTAAGTACTTTTATGTGAAACAGGTTCACTGGCTATTCTGTTTTATGTCCTTTCAGTGACTGCAAGGAAACGGACTTGAGAGTATGCCAAGATCTTACTGGTATAATGTTTAAAAGGCAATACTTTGGAGTAACGGGCATGTGGCCATGAAACTAAACCCAATTAAAGTGTTGTCAGTTACAACAAACTCTGGCTTGTTCTGCAGAGTCAGATAATACCAAATTTGGAGCCCTGAACAATGTCAAGCAGGTGGTAAACCCTGACAGAATTGACAAAGATTGACTGAGTGCTAAATCATCACCTCTGAAATGCTTGTTTACTTCCTGATTGCTTGAAAATGTCTATCACTGAAAAAATATGCTTTCTGTCATATGGCCTAAAAGTGTACATGTCTATCATATTTTTGTAAATTAAGGCTAGAGGTTTGTGGATGGGCTTCAGCTTTAAATAAGATGTAAGCAAAGCAAACAGATTGCAATGTTTATTCAGAGGTACATTTTTGTTTGCTTGTTGTGATTTTAAGTTTAAAGTCTCTATAATTCAAATGTAAGATCTCTACATATTGTTTGTGATTTATTTGTAAACAAAAATTTTACGTTAATATTTATTTTAAATATAACTTGATGCCCAGTGTTTTATACAGTTAAACTTCCTTACATTTTCCACATGTAATACAATGTGTTATTACTTTTGTAAAAGTGGCAATATTTTAAAATATCATACACACGCACACACACTATAATGGGTTCACAAAATTATTTAACTTAGAGATTAAATAAGGTCTGGGCCATCCTTACATGAGTTGTTCTCAGGTTTCTGAAGAGTCCATGGTATGACATAGAAAACAGATAATGGCAAATCTCTTTGTTTTCATTGCAATCCTTAATTTGGTAATTTTTATTTATTTAATTCTCTCTCTCTCTCTGTCTCTGTGTGTGAGTGAGTGTGTGAGTATGTGAGTATGTGCGTCCACTTTCATGTGTAGATACAGGTGCTTAGAGTCCCAGTGTTAAGGTTGGAAGTCTTTCTTGATAGTTGTTCATGCTATTCACTAAGGAAAGACAACTGAATTCAGAGGGAACTAATACATCTACATAATCCAGGTAAGCAGAGAGTTTCAAGGAATCCCTGATTCTCATTCTAGGTATAGGAATCGAAGCTGTACCCAAGTTCACTCACTATTTTCCTTGGTTCCTGGAATCTAAACGTTAATCCTTTAAAATTTTTATTTAGGTTTTGATACTGCATTTATACATAGTTTACTGTGATTACATTCAAACATAAACTCTCTTTGCCCATTTTCCTTCGCTCGAGGAGAACTTCAGCTAGGCTCTTTCATACTCCCAAATCCCTACTTTTTACTTTCTAGTCTTCCTTCCTTCTCCCTTCCTACATTTTCTTTTCTTGTTTCTTTCTTCTTTTATTCTTTCTTTCTTCCTTTACGTCCTTCTTTCTTTCCTCTCTCTCTCTGTTTCTCCATCTTTCTTCTTGTATATTATTTTAAGGTAACATGCCTGTGTTAGGTAGAAAAATAATATATGAAATCAGTGGTAGACTTCATAGGCTCCATAAAATGCAAAAATTAGCAGCTAGAAGTATGGTTACAATTGATGCAGTAATTGAAGATGTGTACAACTGTAGTGTATCTTAGAGACTCAAAATCTATTGTTATGCTGTCCTGGGTCTAGGTCTGGGCAGTGCATTAGTTAAAAGGAGGCAATGCATAATTGTGAAATATTTTGTTATAGGAAAGAGAAAAGAGGCCAGCCATGTGGAGAGAAAGAAAGGGTTGGAAGGAGAGGAGATGAGAAGGAGAGAGAGGGCAAGAAAATGAGAGAGCAAGAGAGAAAGAGAGCAAAAAATCAGGAGAGCAACAGGGCGAGAGGGGGGGGCAAACCACCCCTTATGTTTTGTGAGGCTGAGCTACCTGTCTGTGGGACAGGGCATGCCTGCTGTGGTCAGATGACTGGGGGTAGGGTCCAGTTAGATATGTGACAAAACACACATCTCCTGCAGGGGACTGTGAGAGGTTGTGACTGAAACAGGAGTCAGGGACCCAGGGGTGTGGCCAAACTCCTTTGTCTCTTGCAGGCAGAAATTGCCCACTGTAGCTCCAGAGTTCCAAACCTATAGTTGTCTGGGCCCAGGTTGCCTGAACAGACCACTGCCCTACATTAGTATAGTCAACATCTAACATGGACTGTAAAGGTATTTGTTTTCTGGTACTGATATTTCTAGGTCACTCTACTTTTACTTTCAAAATTACATTGTACCTAATTTATAATAAAATAATAGGTTAAGAGGGCAAAAATGTCATCTTTAAGACTAGGATATAATTTCAAGACTCTTTTCCCTTTCTTCAATTTTTTCTATGTTTTAGAAAGGAAGTCAGTCAAGTGAATAGTTCTTTGAAGACACCTATATTGAAATACCAATGTCTACATTTAACACAGTCACTGCTAGTGGCCAATATCTCAACTACATGATTTCCTGATGTCATAGTAGTACCATAAAACCATTATTCAATGGTATCCTTTAAATTATTGTTATTCTCAAATTATTTTTCTTCTTATTTTTGCTGTTGCAGTCCTTCAATTTGTGAATCTCATGCTTTCCTTTTAAAATTTTCAAAGTCAAGCCAGGCGGTGGTGGTACACACCTTTAATCCTAGCACTTGGGAGGCAGAGGCAAGTGGATTTCTGAGTTCTAGGCCAGCCTGGTATACAGAGTGAGCTCCAGGACAGCCAGGGCTATACAGAGAAACCCTGTCTCTAAAACCAAAACAAAACAAAACAAAACAAAACAAAACAAAAAAATTTCAAAGTCACTGATTTGAGACTTTTATACTTTCTGGTACAAATGTTTAAGATATAAATTTTATGTATGTACTACATAATTTCTTATTTAACATATCAAAATTGACTATTTAAATAATGATTTAAAGTTGAATAATAGTTTTTGTTAATTTTTCTACTCTTTTTCTTTTGTTAGTATGTAATATACAAATATTTCAGGATTTTCAAATTTGTTATGGTTGACAACAGAAATTATATGGGCATATTACAGAAAAAAACACACAATGCACATTTAACACATGGTTTATCTTAGTGAATAGAAAAAATAATAGGGCTGATTCCTGCCTGTCAGGTCCACCTGGGGCACAGTCAACAGAAGTGACTTGTACTTTGTCCCATAATCTCATCATCAGGTCTAAGTCTGTGCCTCCGTTCTTGAGGAGGCCTATGGGACCCCAGGAACATTCAACATTCAGTTCCATCTGGGTCACAGACAGCAGTGGTGAGCAGTGTGTTATTACCTGAGCTCCATTGTCAGGCCCAAGGCCCTGATTACCTCCCAGAGGAATCCTGTTAGTATGAGGAACTTCCAGCCATCTAACACCAGGGACAAGCAGATGGCTAAAAGTCACTGTAATAACAGAACCAATAAGAGTCAGGCTAATATGGCAGCACGAGAGCCCACATATCCTAACACAGTAAGCCCCAGATATCCTAACACAGCTGGAACACAAGAAGATGACCTTAAATGCAATCTTATAAAGATCATCAAGGCCTTTGAAGAGGAAATAAATAAATATCTTAAAGAAATTCAGGAAAATACAATCAAATAAGTGAAGAAAATGAGTAAATCTGTTTGAGACCTGAAAATGGAAACACAAGTCATATAAAAAACAAACTGGGGGTATGTGGGAGATAGAAAACCTAGGGACAAGAATAGGAACAGCAGATCCAAGCATCACCAGTGTAATATAAAGGATGGGAGCAATAATTTCAGGGAAAGAGGATACTTTTGAAGAAATAGAGCCATCAGTCAAGAAAATGTTAAATCTAAAAAGATTCTGACACAAAATATGTAAGAAATTTAAGACACTATGAAAAGACCACACCAAAGAATAATAACAATAAAGAAGGAGATGATGCCTGGCTCTAAGGCCCGGAAAATATTTTCTACAAAATCATAAAAGAAAACTTCACTAATCTAAAAAATTAGATTATTATAAACATGCAAGAAGGCTACATAAAAACAAATAAATTGGACCATAAAAGAACATCCTCTAGCCAGATAATAATCAAAACATTAATGTACTGAAAATAAAAGAAAATATTAAAAGCTGCAAGGGGAAAAGGCCAAGTAACATACCAGCAGACATATGAGAATTACACTTGACAGTAGAGTCTGAAATCAAAAGAGGGCCTGGAAAGATATCATGAAGGCCAGAAGAGACCATAGAAGTCAGCCTAGAATAAAAAGCAAAACTTTCAACCATTATACCTGGAGAAACCTAACTATTCCAGACAAAGTCAAGTTTACAACAATATAATTCTACTAATCCAGCTCTGTACAAAATATGAGAAGGAAAACTCCAACCCAAGGGGATTAACTACATACATGCACACACACACACACACACACACACACACACACACACGCACACACGCACACATGCACACACACACATATACTCCCAGTATCAACATAAAAAGTTACAGGAATTAATAATCATTGGTCATTAATATCTGTCAACATAAATTTCCCAGTGAAACACACAGGCCAACACAATGTATAGAAAATGAAAATCCATCATTTTGTTGCATGCAATTACCACACCTCAGCAAGAAAGATAGGCATTATCTCAGAGTAAAGGGATAGAAAATGGTTTTCCAGGTAAACTGACCCCCCCCAAAAAAGCTGTAATAGTTGTTCTAATACCTAGTAAAATAGCCATTCAACCAAAATAAGTCAAAAGAGATGGGGAAGGACATATCATACTCACCAAAGGAAAATCCACCAAGAGGACATCTGAATTCAGAACACATATGCCTGAAATTCAAGGATACACACATTTATATAAGAAACTTTAATAAAACTTAAATCACACATTGAACCCCACACATTAACAGGTCATTGAGACAGTAACTAAGTAGAGACATAATAAAACTAACAGACATTATGAATCACATGGAACAAACATATACCTTCAGAACAGTTCACATAAACACAGTATACTTTCTGTGTACACACCTCATGATACCTCCTCCAAAAGCCGCAAAGGATACAAGAAACCCAAAATCAACCCTTCTTTCCTGTCGCACCATGGACTAAAACTAGACTTCAACAACAACAGAAACAAAAGAAAGCCTACAAACTAATGGAAACTGAACAAACTCTTTACTGAAACACCACTGAGTTAAGTCAGAAATAAAGAAAGAAATTAAATACTTTCTAGGATTCACTTGAAATGAAGGCACGGCATACCCAAACTTATTGAACATAATAAAAGTAGTGCTAATTGAAAAGTTTATAGCACTAAGTGCCTTCATAAGAAATTGGAGAGATCTCATACTAGCAATTTAAAACCACATCTAAAATTTCAAGAACAAAAAGAAGCAAACACACTCAAGAGGAGTACATGGCAGCAAATAATCAAACAGAGCTGAAGTAGAAAGAAGGAAAAAATTACAAAGAACTGAAGAAACTAAGAGCTGATCCTTGAGTAAATCAACAAGGTTATAAAAACCTTAGCCAAACTAACAAAAATACAGAGAGACAGTACCCAAACTAATAAAATTAGAAAAAACTGCTATAAAAACAGACATTGAATAAATCTAAACAATAATTAGGTCTTATTTCAAAGGTTTATACTAAAAAAAAAAATGGGAAAAAAAGGAAAAGGAAAAATATAATGAAAATGTACTATTTTCTTTATAGATTCTACTTACCAAAGTAAAATAAAGATCAGATACATAATGAAAATTGTCCTATAATCTCTACAGAAATAGCAAAATCTCCCGAATAAACAAACAAACAAAAAAAAAAAAAACCCAA
>JADRCD010221704.1:0-44243 GCA_019843815.1 Montemys delectorum | reverse complement strand
TTTTTTTTCCCACTTAAGTAGACTTTTCGGCTTTTCAAGACAAGGTTTCCTTGTGTAATAGTCTTGGCTGTCCTGGACTCAATTTGTAGACCAGACTGGCATCAAACTCAGAGATCCTCTGCCCTGGAGTGCTAGGATTAAAGACATGCACCACCATGCCCAGCCTAACATAGACTATCTTGAGACTCTCTATATAAAGTTGGATGGAGCCATACCTGACATGTTTTCTTTACATATTAGTATAAATTCCAGATACTAGATCTTAAAGCTGAGTGGCTCACCATCACACCAATGTTAGAATCATTTAGAGATTTGGTGGTGGGGACAGCAATGTTTATTTTATCAAGCTTCCTCCAGAAAATGTGGATGTTTGCCAAAGTGTAAAACAAACAGCTGACCTGCTGTTTGAGATAATAATCTTGATTTTGTAACATTCACCTGCATTGCTCTCTCTCCCCCTCCCTATGCCTATCCCCCTCTCCCCCTCTTTCTCTCTGTTTTTTTGAGACAGGGTTTCTTTATGAAGCCCTGTCTGGAACTCAGTAGACCAGACTGGCCTTGAACTCAAGAGATCTACCTGTCTCTACCTCCCAAGTCCTAGGATTAGAAGCGTGTACCACCACCTGGCTCACCTGCATTACTTTCCCAGGTGACTTCACAAATGTTTTGAGCTGAGGCATTACCACGAAATTTGAGCAATGCTTTCTATGGCTTATTTTATCATTGTTGATTTGGTTTTAGGGTTTGTTTTGTTTTGAGACAGGGACTCTACATAGCCCTAGCTATTCCAGAACTTACCATGTAAACAGACTGGCCTCGAACTCACAGAGATCCACCTGCCTCTGACTCCTGAGTACTGGGATTAAAGATGTACTGCCCTGGCCTCAGTTCCTTTTTGCTGTCTCACTGGCCGCCTTCCAGGAGCCATCTTAGATCTAATGCCCTGTACCATCAGGACTCTTGGAGGCCTCACAGGAGCCTGTGCTGCCTCGCTCTCCATCCCACCTTTTCCTTCACAAGGTTGACTCCCACATCCCCCACACAAAATGAGCCATATTTGTATTTTCCTGGGTAGTTTTTACTAAATTAGTTTTTGTGGCAACAGTTTTTTTTTTTTTTGTCATTAACAAGACATAATAGTAAAATCATATGATTAGCCTTCTCAGTAGAAAAAATACAAGACTTAAAATGAAGTTTCTCTTCTGTGCTAGGTGATAACAATGTAAACAGGCAGTGATAGTTTGGAGCATGATATTTTTTCATTGGAAAATAATGTCATCCTATTACAATATTCATTTCACATTCATAAAATTATCCCTTCCAGTCAGGACTCCTGTCCCCAAATAAAAGTGCCCAAGACTACTGATAATTTTAACAGTTTGGTGATATCCACCAAAATTTGTGGGTGCTTTTAGAAAGCCCTGCCCTAAAATAGCACACAAAGCACTGGAGACAGCTTAGAAATGAGGGTGACTAAGGGCCAGCTTAGTAGTAATGACTTGAGTATCCCAGACAATCTCGATGTCCAGTGGCTACTAAGGATGTAGATGTTTATGAACCGCAGTGTGTGTTTTGAGAAGAAAATGAATAAATTTACTATGAGTGAAATATTTTGTTTCTGTGAACACTAAGAACAGCCCTAAAACATAATTATGAAAGATAATTAGTTGTCAACTAAAGAACTGCAGTTTTCCTTCATATTTAAGGAAGGCATTATTGTAACTTAGATATATCTGTTTTCTACTATCTCCTGCCCCAACACATACAATACATAAAAATTGGGTACATACGATTGGGGGGGGGTTGTTCATTATTGTTTTGTGTACTTGGAATAGTACCTAGGCAGTCATTAATATGTGTTAAATGAGAGAATATCTGCTTTGAGATTGTGTTTTAAAACTCACTATTTGGGCTGGAGAAATGGCTCAGTGGTTAAGAGCACTGACTGCTCTTCGAAAGGTCCTGAGTTCAAATCCCAGCAGCCACATGGTGGCTCACAACCATCTGTATAACTACAGTGTACTCATAATAATGAAATAATTTTAAAAAACTCACTATTTGTGAATTTTTTAAATTGAATCTATTGATAGATTTAATTAAGGGTAGGGATTTGTACATTTAAAACTATCCTTTTAGGTACATAGTTGGGGGTTGTGGTTTTCTATAATTTATTTAATTATATGTGCAGGTGTGTGTGCACTTGAGTGCAGTTGTCCACAGAGGGCTCTGGAGCTGATGTTGCAGCCATGAGACACAAAGCATGGGTGCTGGGCACCAAACTCAGGCCCTCTATAGGGATATCACATGCTCTTAACTGAGCTGCCTCTTCAGGCCCAAATCATCATAACATCAGGGTGCTGATTTATTAAAGATTTTTATGGGCTGGAGAGATGGCTCAGTGGTTAAGAGCACTGACTGCAACCACATGGTAGCTCACATCCATCTGTAATGGGATCCGATACCCTCTCTGGTGTGTCTGAAGATAACAACAGTGTACTCATATACATAAAACAAATCTTTTTTAAAAAAGAATTTTTATGTATGTTCCTCTTGATTTAGGGATTGTTTTTTTAAATGAGCTTACCTTTGTTTTACCTCCAGTGGTAGACCACCCAGAGGAGTGCTTCCTCTTGCAGAGCTGGCAACACCTGGGGGCCACTAAATTTATATCACATACAGCCAATGGAAAGATACAAGCAGAGTTTTATAAGTTTTAGTTTTGTGTTTCTGAAGTTTGTATCATTTTCTTTTTGGAAAATCTTGCTTACCAGAAATAAACAAACAGCCTTTTTTTCCTTTTTTTTTTTTTACCTTGTTTATTCCCCCATTTTATGTTTCTACCTAGAATTTATTTAACTACGCAAAATAAGAGACTAAATAATTTCTTAAATTATACTTTGATAAATCACAGAATTTCGGATGTAAACTATTTCTGTAAAACATGGTTGCAATTGCCAAGCTGCATTTAGTCCTTAGGACTTGTAGAAAAAGCTGGAGGCAGTGGTGTGTATCTGTTATCCCAGCACTCTAGGACAAGATAGGAGGTGCACAGAATCAGCCCAAAATCCGTGACCCAGCTAGTCTGGAGTACACAGCACAACAAAAGTAAGACCTGCCTCAAAAATGGGCAGAGGGATAGCCCAAACTCTTGAAAAGTCTGCAGACCTTCACACATGCACTGGCACTCAAGTTTACTACAGTTTTTTAAATACACAAACTCCTCCCCTTCCTACCTTCACATTTCCTGTCCTTTGTCACCTGAAATAAAAATCAGGGGATTGAGCACATGTTTAGCAAGTGCTGAGCCACTGAGCTTGATCCTCACTTTCCAGTGTTACTTTTAAACATGTCAGGTTATCTGCATTTCAGTATGTTCAATAATACTGCAACAGACTTCCTCTCAGGGAATAGACATGCTGCAGTTAGGAACACTAGGAGTACCTGAACGTGCAAATCTGTTATGGATAGGAGTTTTGATAATATTTGAAATATGTTTTCCTTGTGGAAATTAATAGCTTATTGATTAGTATAAGATAGCTATAGATGTCTTGGTAAAGCTTTAGCTTTACCAAGAATTGTTAAACTGACTAAATTAACTCAGAGATGTTCCTTATTCTTTCATGAAAAAGAAAAGTCCTGTTAGGGCTGTGACCTGTCCCTCTAGAGATGGTACACAGGTCCAGCCTACTGTTACCATCCGAAAGCTTTTGGTTGCTGTTATTATCTGAGAGGATTGGTTGCTGTTACTAAGTAGGTTGGAACAAAATTGTCTGGTCTCTGATCAGGTAGAACATTGATATGAAGGGGATGAATTGATGGCTCAAACCTTGTAAGTACAACTGAGTTTATGGACAGATTGCAGAAACTTTGCTAAAACTGCTTAAATATCTCCATAGGACACAATCTGATTTGGGCTTGGATTTCTTCTAACCTGATATGGAGATCATAAGAAAATAGCTTAACCTCATACACCCCAAAATGCCAGTGTCTATTAGCTAATTCAAAAGAGTAGTGTAATTCAGGCCCATTAGCAACTGTATGCATTTGTCTCCAGCCATACCATCCCAAACATACACAGCTTAGTCTGGTCTTGGAAGGTGGGCAGAGTTAGCCCTGGGTTAGCAGCTGAATGGGGAAAAACATCAAGAGTTTGATTGTGTGATCGCACTTGCTGGCTCCCAAATGATAAACTTGAGAAAGCAGCTTGGTACTTAACCTAGTTTTCCAAAGTGAATGCAATTTCAACATTAGGTTAACTCAATGTTTCTACTGTTTCTTTGAGTTCACAAAAATTTTAAGTTGGTAAACTACTCTTACCCATAAACATAGTTACCACAGTGTCCATATATTTATTTCTCGAGTCCATAAACTACTGTGTGGAAGTGGAGGCAACTCTTCTGATGCTACTTGAGTCAATCAGAACTTCTGGATGCGAGCAGAACTTCCATCTCCAGGCAGGACTAAAATTAGCAATGACAAGCTGAGTAACTACTAAACAATCAGTGACAAAAAGCAGAGCCAGGGCTGCACCTGGGGACTTTGATTCTGACCGCCAAACTAAAGCATTCTGAGAAAAAGGTGGCAGCAGCCCAGAGAAAATCCACCAGTGTGTGGGCTAGCCTTGAGATTAAATGGTGCATATGTGCTCCTCCGGCCACAGCCAAAGACTGTTCATTACTTCTTATCACTTGGGGATTGTATGATTATTGGCGTTTACAGGGTGAGCAAGTTACTTCTTGAATAAAGAACCAAAATGTTCTGTAAGTGCTACGTGAAAGGGTACTTGGTAGTGAGACACTGAGTTTCAAAAGTCTTTGAGTTCCATTAAGGCAATTGAGGTAACAGGCTGAAGGGAGACTTTTTTTTTTTAAGTTATCTAAACTAATATGAATTTTCTCTCTTGCTTTTTTTGCATACATGAGCAATAACAATGTTGTTGCAGTGATACTCCCGGCTAGCTGGCCAATCAGCTTTTACTTCCAGTGATTCTCCTGTCTCAGCCTCTCACATCTCCCTAGGAGTCCTGGGATTACAGATACATGCCACCACACGCCCCCTTTTATTCTGCACAGCTTCAGTACTCGACTTAGGTATCATGCCTACACATCTACCTTTACCCCTTGAGCCAACTTCCCAGCCCACCCCTTTCTAAGGATGTTTAAATCCAGGTTAGTGGAGGCAGCGTGAAAAGAAGCCCCATCTATAATCCAGGCTAACCTTAAACAAATCCCTTAATCTCTTTCCTCCTGTCCATAGGGCATTCATAAAATCAGGTCCTTTCTGATTCTGACATACAATCAGACCAGGATGATGTCTCAGGAGACTCAAACATTACTCACGAAGCAGTTTCAGTAGCTGTGAACAGGCTGTGACTAAAACCACTTCCAAACAGTCTATTAGGATGTTCCTTGATAAACTGCTTAGTCAGTACTGAGACTGTGGTGCACTACTGGGAACTGAGACTGTGGTGCACTTCTCGAGCCCTCTCTCAGCACGTGGTTGTGTTCAACCCACAGTATGTAGAAGAAAAAAGTCAAGACTTAACTGAGTTACAATTAGAAAAGAGAAATGGGAGGGGATAGAGGCCCAGAGAGATGGAGTGCTGCCTTAAAAAAGCATCACCGAAGGATTTCTTTACCAGGTTATCTTGTGAGAAACCAAGATCCTGGTTTCTAATAGCTCTTACATATCCTACCCACAACATTGTGAGATGGAAGTCTTTCCTCAAGAATCATTAGAATCCTTAGTTTAAAACAAAACAAAACAAAACAAAACAAAAATTGCTTCCACTTTGACTCTGTTCCTGCCGTCCATGCTGATAAACATACTTTGTGCTCTAGAATTTTGGTTAGCAACAAGGTTGTTTTTATTGTTGTCTATCTTATGTAGAGTTTCCAGTTCCTGATAACAAGAGAGAGACCTAGGAAGGAAGAAAAAGGGAGTTTTATTTTTGTTGGTTCTTTTCTCTGATGACTGATGACCCTGCCCCAACACATCACTGCCTTATCAGCGCTGAAAAGCTGTACCCATCCTGAGGCTTGGACAGCTGTCATATGACTGCACATCACCATATCTAACCATGTTGAATGAGTGTTTAAACAAATCTAAAATAGGACTAGAGTCTTGGATTTGGCCCCAAAGACCAAAGCTCTTCCTTGGACTTAAATGACAAAGTCTGGCTACCGTAAATACTTACGTAAATACGTTGCATTTAACCTGCAGCCGAAGAAAACCTATCTAATTTATCCAATGTATTTCAGGATTTTCAAATAATTTCTGGTGGCCACAGAGATTCGAACCCCACGAAGTAGGAGGACCCACCTTGCTGTTTCTTCCTATCAGAGCTTCCATGCTCCCATTCCTTATACTGGAGGAGCTGAACTATAGTTAAGAGTGTAGGTCAAAATACTCATCCACAAAGTTTCTATGAAGAGTGCTTTTCAGACACTGGGCCCTCAGTCTAAAACAGGGTGATTTCATAGCCTTTGGAGGGATGGAGTAACTATATTCCATAGACATCTGATACACAACTTACAAGGAACTTGGGGTTTTAAACGTACAATCTCACTTAAGACTGTTTCATGCTCTGACTACTACCAGGCTGCACAACATACAGGAAGTTACCTGTGGCTTTAGTTCCCTCGTCAGTAACAAGAGATAAAGTTTAGCAGAAGAAGCAGGCACAGATTCAGTACCACTCAACAGTCACACTAAATCAGAGGTGGGCAAAGATCTGGGGACTGTGATTGCTAGGAGAGTGAGTCAGCCAGCTGCCACACGGTGGCAGGATTCCCCTGTCCAAAATCCTGTGTTGTCTAGACTATTGATTTGCACTAAGTATAGTCAAGTCTCTTCTTCAAGTGTTCATTTCAAACTGTGTTTCCTTTTCTGTTTTTAGGGGTTCTAGATCCCGTTTGAAATGTTAACCAACAAAATGTTTTTCTCATGAGATTAGTGTTAGCTTTCCCAAGCAGCCAGCCCCTGCCTCCATTTGCTTTAAGCATCGATGCTCTAACCAAAAGATCATGAAATCACAATAAAAAAAAAAAATGGCTGTTAATCTAGTACATGGTTACTGTGGGTGAATGCTCTCCAAGCACTCCATTTGTTTCTCACAGCAATCCTGACAAGGATGGTACTCATCTTTATTTTATAGACAAGGAAAATGGGGTTAGATAGAACTAGAAAGTATTAGTGGTTCAGGGCTCCCTGTTCCCAGAGCTACACTAAATCTGTAGCCCACTGTGTTGCCAACCCTGACCTCAACTCGTACGTGTTCTGCCTGTCACAACCTCCCAAGTAGCTGCAACCATAGGCAGATGCCTCCATGTCTAGCATTTGAGCTGCTACTCTTTACCACTGTGAATAGTAAGGGACAATTAAGTTACAGGGACATGTTCAAGTCAGCTTTCTATGATCAGGTAAATGGTTGATTGTTGACATCATTGTTATCCTAAGACTGCATTATGCCTTAAAGAAGAATCCAAATGCTCTACCAAACTATAGAAGAACTCTTGAACCCTCAGATCAAGCATGTCCTACACCCTTTGAACAACTGATGCTGCAAAAAGAATTTAGGTTCATAGAAGTAATAGCATTAAAAATATTAATTTGCTCTACCGATCTAAGTAGGGGATCTATTTCCCAGTCCTGTGAGTTACAACACCCACATCCCCCCTCTTGGCTGCTGCCTGTTTTTTGTTTTTTTTTTTTCCAAGCAGACTTCAACCATAGTTCTTTCCCCGTCTAGGTAGCCTGTGTGCATCTCTCAGCAGTCAGCATTCCCTCTTATCTTAGAAACGGCAGCAAAAGCTGAGTACTTACCATTCTCCCCAGGCATCACCCTCCTTCATTCCATCCTATCTTTGCATACACTTTTCTTTCTTCCTGGAGAAGCTACTTTTTTCCACCGGGATAAACTTGCCCTTTGGGAAACAGCTCAATGGTTACACCATGAAGGCTTTTCCAGGTCCTATAGCTACTGTCTCATTTTTCAGTCTCATCACACAGTGGGCTCTAATCTGCACAGCACACTCTATATTTTATTGTTTCTCTGAGCCCCTTCTTGCTCGAAGGACTGCCCCATTATGGGGAATGACTGTGATTTATTCATGATGGTTACTTCTGACATCTAGTGAATGTGTTTTATTTATGTTGCTTATCTGTGACATCTATTGCTGTACCTGTTATTTAGGAGGTTCTTATCAGATGATGAAGGCATGAATAAGACAAGTAGACTCTTGATACAGGTCTCTCCAGAGGTAACTGCCCCAGGGCCCATTTCTACCCTATGTTCCTCCATCTCTCCTCTCCCAGCCTCCCAGCCCAGGAGCAGCTGCTCTGTTGTGTTTCGTGACCAAAAGGTCTTAAGGAAGGACCCAGTGCAGGTAGTAGACATGAGCTATGGAGCAGGATATAAAGGTGATGGTGTCTCTAGTTCTAATTATGTCATAGATATTTTTCCTTTCAGGGTAGTGAACAAGTCCACTAAAATACACTTGCTATAAAAGAATAAAATCCAACGTGAAGCTCTACAGCTTCTGTTCTAACTCTATAGACGTTCATTAAGATGTATTGTCCTTGGGTTTGTTGACTAGTGTTGCTGTTTTTGTTTGGTTTCTTTTTATAATAAAGTTTTTTGGTTTTTGTTTGTTTGTTTGTTTGTTTGTTTTTTTAAGATGCTTGGGCCCTTTAATCCCAGCACTTGGGAGGAAGAGACAGGCGGATTTCTGAGTTTGAGGCCAGCCTGGTCTACAGTGTAAGATCCAGGACAGCCAGGGCTATACAGAAAAACCCTAACTCAAAAAAAAAAAAAAAAAAAAAAAAAAAAAAAAAAAAAAAAAAAAAAAAGATGCTTGGGCCCTAGCAAGTCAATGAACTTTGTGGTTTCTGGTTTTGTTCTATTTTTGTTAAAAAAGAAGAGATGGTTTTCCTTACCCACTCTGTTAGCATATGTAGTTTTAAAATCCATCAAAAAGCTATATCAATATAACTTCTCAGTTTGTGGTTGTCCCAGAGATATTTGCTGTGATGAAAATGAAACTTATGCTCCGTGCTTTCCTACTACCAATGAGTCTGGATTCGTAGATAGGCCAGTATTTATGAATCTCCCAGGACCTACCGCATGCTCATGTGAAGTGCTTAAACACTCTCGCTCTGCATTGTTTGTATAGTACAGATACTGTTTGACTCCTCATTAAAGAAAGCTGAAATGTAGGGTAACGTACATGGAAAGTTTTGGAACAAGATTTAAACAACTCTTAACACTATGCTTAGTATGTGGTCTACATTGTTCTAGTTCAGACTCTCTTGTAATGAGGGTAGGGCACTTTGCAAAGTAATGAAGACTTTCTGATTATGGAACATGACTAATCAGGTGTTACCACAAATATTAATCTCAAAAAGATGTTCTACTAATAGAGTTCATGCTAATGTTAGTAAATGGTGATGTCCTACTTGCCAGTGAAATGGCTTCTTGGTCACCATTCTCTCCACATCTGGAATCTTTGCCAGTCTTCACTGTCCTCTCCAATCATACACTCTCCAGGCCAGATGGCTTTCCAAGCCAGTTTACTCACATCAACTTGTTTACTTACAACGACACTATGAACTGAGCATTCTATGTTTACCCCTAGTTCATGGGTAAGGAAACTGTTAAGTGAGTTGTCCAAGACCATATGCTAATACACAATAGAGCTGAGCTGCACTTCTCCCTACTTGTCTTTCATGTTCATTGCTATTGAAGTTAGTGTCTGAAAGCTGATAACTGTTATCATAGCCTGTTCGAAATTCTTCCATAGCTGTCTTCTGTATAAGTCTAAATACATAGTATAGTTTATTGAAAGCCCTGTGGTATGGCACAAATATTCACCCCAAGTTTATCCACAGCTTGTTATTATCCATGCACCTTAAAATATAACAACTCACAACTACTTGCTTTCCTGAGAAACAGCCACTCTTCTGGCTTCTTTTCTATCTGCAGTTCCAGACATCTATTTATGTTTGAAGACCCTCTACCCTTCCTGCATGGCATCTACACTCACAGTTTTGGCTTCACAATTTATTCCCTGTCATTTTTATTTATAATTCTATTAAAGACATAATATAGAGTAATTTCAAACTGGTTATGTGTATGTTTACTCTGAAAGGAAAGTATCTTAGAAACATTGAGTACTTCTCGTCCTTAGAAGCTTAATTAATGAATGATTAAACTTAACTTCCAAGTTTATTTACAAATCTGAAGTTTTCTCCACCTTTTCTAAGCACCGAATTTTATGTAATGCCTTGGCAACTGTTGTTTTGCTCAGGAATTAACTCCTGCCTCAATGGCCCATTCTGCTCTGACTTCTTTGCAGAACCGCCACAGGACAGGACGGACTTCAGGGTGCTGGCTACAGCAGTCCAGTGAGGATCTCACCGAGTTCCTGAAGGAGGTGTCATAAAGCACATGAGAGCACATCAGAACACGAGCAGAGTCCCAGGACATCTGGGACTGATTGTTCCAGTGAGATGCTGAAGCAGAGAGAGCAATTCCTGCCCTGCTTTTGGACATCTGGGCTTTGGCAACTACCCCATGGCTTTGCTCAGCAGTTCTTGGGAAATGAGATACGGACTTGTTTCAGAGAAAGAAAAACCTTTATTGACGCAATATCTACTACAGCAGAGGACTTCAAAAGACTCTTCCCCTTATATGGACTCAGCTAGGTCTAGATCTCATTGTCTTAGCAGAAAGAGAGCAATTGGAGATTTACATTAAAATCCCAACCGCCTGGTCTCTTCCTGGGCAAATTAACTCTAGAAAGTCAGTTTTCAGTGTCCCCACATGTAAAATGGGTTCTGGAGTGTAACTTGCGAAGAGGCCTCTCCATATGGGGGTGGAAACCCTTCAAAGCCAGATTCTTTACAGAATGAAAGAGAGCAGGAACCTGAAATCTGATCAACTTAAGTTCAAACACTTAAAGAAACTTATACTGCCTGGCATCTGCATCAGCTTCCACGATGTCCCCTAGTTTCTCCTCGTTTTATGGCACTTGTCACCTTGAGGCTACTGAGAAAACATATTCACTCCATTTATCTTGCATTCTCTCTTTTGAAAAGTCAGAGATATATTTTATTAACGCTTTGAGAACACACTAAGTTTTGGCCCTCTTATCTCCTACCCCTTCTCCTCCTACTCCACCTCTCATCTCACCCACCCAGATAACTTTGTTTCCTCCATTTTTTAAGCATTAGAGTCCTGCTAATGGCTACATAGTTTTACATTTGTCCCTTAAATGTGTGCTGATCTCGAGCATGCTGTCCTAACCACTATGAGTCAGTTCATATGTGCAACTGCTGTAGACAGAGGACACGGTTGCCTGTAGTCACCTAACCATCCCTGCCCTTACTGTCTTTCTGCTCCCTCTTCCACAGTGGTCCCTTAGCCCTGGGAAGAGGGAGCATGTGTGGATGGCTCCTTTAGCTGCACACTGAGCAGTGACTTATTCTTTGAACCTTGACCAGTTGTAGGTCTCCTATCTTTATCTCCCTCCTTCCCCCTGTGTGTGTGAAGGTGTGCACACCATGGTCTGCTTTGCCATGCACTTGAAGTTCAGAGGATAACTTGTAGGAGAGTCTATTCTTTTCTCCCACCATGTGGGTCTCAGGCATCATATTTAGGTCTTTAGACATGACAGTATGTTCCTCTTAACCTACTGAGCTATCTCACTAGTTCTGAGGTTTCTCTTGTTTGGATACAAGCTGGGTAGAATTTTGCCTCAATTTTGAAGGAAAGGGTCTATGTTTCTTCTCCGAAATTGCATGTTGTTTTTGTTTTGTTTCATTATTAATAATTTCAAAACATAAAAGGTGCTTTAAGTAGCTCAGAATATCAAAATCTCAAACATGAAATATGGTAATTCTAACTAACAATTGCCCCTACTTTCAATTATCCTGACTTGCCTTAAAAGTAAGAGGCAGTGAGTGTTCTATAAGGAAGGGGAGGGATAAGTGTTTTACTAACACTGACTTAGCACATACCCTGCTGGGCACTGGGATATGCATGTATAGACAGGAATTTGCCTAAAAGTCATGACAACTCATATATACTGATATTTGCACATTAGGGATGAAAAAATCCAAAGTGCAAAAAGGGCAAATGATTTACTCAGGTTCATGTACTTCCCAAGTGGTAAAATGGGTTAAAATCATAAACCTTACTCCAGGCATGAGTATTCCTTACCCTAATATGAATAGAAAACTTAATTCTTGATAGAAACCACTAATACGGGCATATATATGACTCATTTAACATTAACTCATTATGTCTACTCTTCAGAAAAAGAATTACTATCATTATTGACATTCTATTATGATGTTGACAATAAGTGAACATTTGAGATTTAAGGCTTTCCTGAACCTGACAATTATGTGTGGTCTCATTAATGCAGAAATGAGAGGGAAGTGCTCACTTGTTGAAGGAAGTGTGATTATTATAGTGTTGCATAACTACAGGCTAAGAGCATTAAGTACGTTCTCTAAGACGAGAGATCTGAGAGATGGAGTCTTGAGTTGTGAATCTGATTTTAGAGTAGAAGCCAGACTTCTACCTTTAGAGGCCACACTATGACATTAGACAGACCTGTGGTAGATTCCAGCTCTGCCTCTTCCTGGACAAACTTTGTGATTTAAAAAAACAAAACAAAACAAAACAAAACATTCTAAGCTTCAGTTTATCCATAGAGAAAAACATACCTACCAACTGTGGTTTATGAGTCAAAAATAGCATGTTTGAGAGAAATGAAAGATCAATATTCTAGTTTGTCATATTCTTTCTGTTTTGATTTTACTTTTATACACACACGCTTGCAAGTGGGGAGCTTCTGTGAGGCTGACCCTCTGTACCCCTAACCTGAATGTTATGGAAGGGGCTGCGAACCCAATTCTCTAAATGGTGGTAAGTAGGCAAGAGCTTTCTTCAGCACCCACCTCACATGTGGCTTACTAAGCCTGGTGTGGATAGAATGAGCTGCACCTGTTCTTGAAGCTCATCTCTCCCACCTGCTTAACCTGGTGAGGCTACTGAGAATGGACTGATTAGTACCACTTCTGGTGAATGAAATCAGAATCCTAACTTCACCCAATAATGATACCATTTTTGTTAGAGAACTCTCTTTGAAAATCAGACAGCCTTTAGGGTCATATTTACTTGGATCCAAATCTCTAAGATTGTAGAGTAGAGAGATCCTTCAGTAGCTTGGTCTTTGTTCTGTCAAATGAGAGTACCATCTTGGGTAGTTGTGGAAGTTTAAATGAAACCCTTTCTAAGCAGGGTCTATCTCAGTTGGAGGTGTTAATAAACACAACACTTTCTCATTCTCTTTTTTCTTAGATGGGAACAATTCAAGATCAATATCACATCGAGATGTACAAATATCAATGGCATGAGAAAGGAGAATGTAGCAGGTCTCTGCCAACCATTCTCTGTGCCTTAAATGTAAGCCTTGAAAGGGAATCTGAACATGCTAAACTGCCCCAAACACCTGCCCTGTATTTAGAGACCTAGATATAGTCAATAAGAAAAGTAATTTTAATGTATCCATTTATTCCACTTTGTAAAAATCCATATTTATATAATATTGTGTCCATCACACTGTCAGCAAAGACCTTATCTTGCAGGATTTGGCTAAAATGTTCAGCATTGAGAGAGGTATGCTTAATGTTATTGTAGATGAAATAATATACTGCATATTAGAGCCAACTTCTATAATTCCTGTCCTAAGCTATTAAGAGATCAATTGATTATTCCCACTATAGAATCTGACAAAATCCATACCCGAGTTAAGAGGTTTTGCCTTACTAAGTAAGCCACCAATACCTGGCTGAATCAGAGACAGGCGTCTTCATACACCCACAGTGATGACACGGATGGTTCATGCCCAGATACAGAACTTACCTCTGCAATAGGGAAAGGAGGCTTTTAGTCTCTATGCTCTTAGTGTGCTCAGTTCCATAGATGAGACTCTGAATCATCAGACACTGCAGGGGAAGTGAGAAATATAACAGGTTAGAGACGCAGAGCAAACACATCATGCAAACCTAATTCAGACGCACACTAAGAGGACAGGGGTGTCACAAGTCTGTTGTTTCCTGCCCAAAAAGAAAATCACTGTGTACACTGAGGGCTCTAGTTATGTTTTGTACCCTCCATGTAATCTATCCAGTTTACTGCACTTGTTGCTACGGACAGTAACAAAACCCCAAATTGATGGAATCTCTCCTTAAGACATGGTTACAATAGTGGGTTCTGTTAGGATTTTTGAAATAAATCAAAGTAAATAGATAGGATCAAAGTCCACCCATGTCTCTCAAGGCTACCTTCTATTCTGATGCATATGGCTTTATTCCCAGGCAGGTTTCTTGAAATTTTATTACTGATAAGTGTTTCCATATAAAGTGAAATGCTAGAACCAGATTTAATCTTTATCTCAAACAGCCTATAGAAAATATACAAAATGCATGAACTGATTTTCAAGACACTGGACATCAGGAAATAAAGGATTGTGATTGTCCCAAAGAGAGAAAGTAAATGTGGTGAACAACTTGATTCTCCAAGTTTCTGGGCCACCACACAGAAGAGACACAATTATGCTCACCCAGAATCTCTCACAGTGCTGAAAATCCAAAAAGACTCTTAGTGAATGGTCACAAAGGAGGCACCATCACAGGAAAACCGTGGGTGTCTGCAGGGAGTGCCCCCTCAAGTAGCAAAGGCTAGCCCACGTGTAACAAGCAAGTGCAGAAAGCACAGAAAAGAATCATTTGGAGGAAGGGATGCTGGGCAGAGTACACGGCATTCATGCCAGGTCAGGCTAGTGCCTGTTCTCACTGTTGACTAAACAGTGTCTAGTCTCATGTAAGATCAGGCAAGGCATGGGTCAAGTTGTTTATAACTAGTTTAACTGGAATGAATTTTAAAAATAATTATAAGAGTGTGAATAAGATCCTATAACCAATAAGATCTATAATGTCAGTGACTTTAATCCTAGTGCTGAGGAGGCAGAGGCAAGTAGATCTCTGATTTTTTTTTTTTTTTAGATATTTTATTTATTACATTTCAAGTGTTATCCCCTTTCCTGGTTTCCCCTCTGGGGGAAAAAAAAAAACCCTACTCCCTCCTCCCTCCCCCTGCTCACTGACCCACCCTCTCCTGCTTCCTGGCCCTGGCATTCCCCTACATGGGGGCATAGAGGCGTCACAGGACCAAGGGCCTCTCCTCCCATTGATGGCTATCCTCTGCTATATATGCAGCTGGGGCCATGAGTCCCAACATGTGTACTCTTAAGTCAGCCTGGTCTACAAAGTGAGTTCCAAAATGTCCAGGGCTACACAGAGAAACTTTGTTTCAAAAAAACAAAAACAAAATAAAACAAAACAAAACAAACAAAAAAAGAAAGAAAAGAAAAGAAAAAGAAATCTATGGTGTCTTTTATCCAAACAAAGGTTACTCAGTTGGCATAATGATAAAAAGCAACCAATCACAAGCCAACCAAGAAGTGAGTCATGATGGCATGGTCCTATAGAATATCACACCCGGGAGGCTGAAGCAAGAAGGGTCATGATCCCTTAAGTCTAAGAACAATCTAAGCTATAGTCAGACCTGTCACAAAACGTATAATGAGGTACACTAAAACTATCATTACTGCCATTGGAACTGCACTCTCTGTGTGTGCCTGTCTCTTTTTCTTTCTTCTTCCTTCTTTTCTTCTCCTCCTTCTCTCTCCCCCCTCTCTCTCTCCATCTTCTCTCTCTCTCTCTCTCTCTCTCTCTCTCTCTCTGTCTCTTGTATATGTGTGTGTGTGTGTGTGTGTGTGTGTGTGTGTGTGTGTGTGTGTTAAGAAGAGACATGGACAAGTATATATAGAGACACCCCCCCCAAAAAAAACCTCCAGAGAAAAAAATGTCTGACCTGTAAATAAACTGTAAATGATTAACAACTGGTTTGATATTAGATTTTTTTTTAAATCAGTGAATGTGAGAACTCGATGACACAGAAATAAAACTATCTACTTAGAAATTAGCCATTGGTCATCTCAGTAGAGTCAGAATAATAATTTCATACTATTCACCACCTACTTCTAATTAAAAATTCTCACCAATTCAAAAGGAAAAGGAAACATCTTCAACATAATACAGTATCTGAGAAATTCTCCAGCTGACATCACCTCAAATGATGAAAGTTGACATCCTTTTTTTCCACAAGGTTTGGGATTAGATAGAGGTGGGTGTCTGTTCCCACCATGCCTACTTGACATGGCCTTTGTATTATAACCAGCGTGATAAAATAAGAAAAAGAAATAGAAACCATCTGGCTTGGAATAAAAGATATGGTATTTATTAGCACATGATATGACTGTCTCTGTAAAAAATCTGGCAGAATCTACAAAACAGTGCTGGCGCTAACTAGTTTAGTAAATATATCAAGGTCATGGGACACAAGATTATACAAAGCCCAAATCAATTGTGTGTCCATATACCAGCAACAAGCAATCAGAAAGTGAAGTTCAGAAATAACATGTTTTAAACACATTAAAAAATGCAAAAACAATTAAATATGAGAAAATATTATGACTTATACATTAGAAACTACAAAATATAACTGCAATAAATTATAATTTATGCTAACTGTATGGTTCATGTTCATGAGAGATAACAAATAATATTAAACTATCAAATCTGTACAAAAAAATCCGTGCTTCTATGCAAGCTCACTCAAAACTCCAGCAAGTTTTAAACTGTAAATTGATGGAGTGACTGTAAAATTCCTCTGTAAATGTAAAAAACTCAGCCGAGCGATGGTGGCGCATGTCTTTAATCCCAGCACTTGGGAGGGCAGAGGCAGGCGGATTTCTGAGTTCGAGGCCAGCCTGGTCTACAAAGTGAGTTCCAGGACAGCCAGGGCTACACAGAGAAACCTTGTCTCAAAAAAAACAAAACAAAACAAAAACAAAAAACAAAAACAAAAACAAACAAACAAACAAAAAAAACCTCAGACTATCACCCACAGATTTGAAGAACTAAAATTTCTCAATTGGAAGCATTGTTTTAAAGCTACACTATTTAATACATATTAGCATATAGACAGATAAATCAACAGAACCAAAGAATCAGGACACACATGCACACAGAGAGAGAAGTCTATTAAATTAGGTAGCATGCAAAGTGGTAGATTTCCCTGTGGTATTTTCATTTCAGTGCATGTTTATCATTTGACTCTGTTGTTTCTTGCTCGAACCCATTTCCCCTTACTATTGCCCCTTCCTCACCTCAGTCCCCTTCTACCTCGCATGGCCTGGGGTTCTGTAGCCTCTTCTGTGCCTCCTTCCCTTTCCCTTTAGACTCTTCTCCTTGTAGTTATTATTCTACTTTTATGTCCTACACACACACACACACACACACACACACACACACACACACCTCCAGTTTCAACACATGAGAGAAAAATGTGAAAATGTTATTCCTCAATAAAATCCCACTGTGTTCCATGTCATATTTTCTTTATACATTTATGTTTGGGCAGGAGATGACTGCAGGCTCTTCTATGTGAACCCAAGTTCCTGACATAATGGCTCTGAGACTTAATTAATTATGAATAAATGCCTAGGCCAAAAGCTTTGACTCATTCCCTTAGTAGCTTGAAACTTAATTATTTCATTTATTTTATTCTAAGTTCTGCCGTGTGGTTGGCTACCTCTCCTTGGTATCGTACTTCCATTTCCTTCAGTGTCCAGGGTGAAATCCCTTCCAGAGTCTAACTCTATCCCTGAAATCTCTCTCCCTTACAGAACTTCCACCTCCTATTTCCTGCGTTAACTCTTTGGCCAATCAGCTTTTTATTGACAGGTGACATTTCCATACATTGCACAAGACACTCTCTCTACAGTTGAGCATTGAGTATGGTTCCATATTAAATACATTCAGGAATGGCATGGTCTTTACTATTTCATGCAGCCTGCTGTTTTGGGGTTTGGCTTGTTTTTCTAAGACCCTGAGGTACATTAAATTATTTGAGATATCAATGAGTTTTGATGGAAGCATTCCTTAGAACTTCTTTAACTGCATCTTGTGGATCTAGTTTCCTAGTTCTGAAGGTAAGTATACATTTTCCCAGCTTTCCCTTGCCTCGGGCACATTTCTCACATTGCTCTGCTCCCCTTTTTGCTCTCTATTCTCATTGCAAACCTGGTAATGACCAAACTATGGTTTAAAGCTATGCAGTCTTGAGTCCTTTGAATGAGTGCCTCAGTGCTGGTGAGAGCACTTCATGTGGCAGCCAGGACGCTGGTGAGCTAGCCTGAAACCAGAGGTAGCTGTTATCTTCAAGATCCCTATCTAGTGACTCATTTCTACCAGCCAGAGAGCATGTCAGACAGAGTTCACTCACTTCTTAAATTATGTCATGAGATGAGGACCACATGACCAAAGCATGGATCTGTGGGGAAATTCTGGATCTGAACTGTAACACCCTTACAACATGTACATAATATTCTTTTTCATTTTCAGAAAGGTTGCCCAGTGATCTCTTCGATTACTTTGTCTATTAGTTATTCTAACTTCTTTGGAAATCCGTACAGTCCTTAAGCTTCTCACCTGTCACATGTCAACCACTTTCTCTCTTCAAACTCTGAGTTGCTAGAAGAGCTTCTCTAGTCATCATATAAACCACTGATCTCTAAAATCAGCATGATTTTAAAATTGCCTCTGTACTATAGGAAAAAAACCCAAATGACAGCAAACAAGAACGGCCTCTAGACACGACTCGTAACCTCTGAAGCAGGCGGTCGGGTGCAGTTCAGGAATCTGACATTGTTTCATTTACTGACTGCGTCTCAGTTCTAGATATAGGAACAGGGCTTAGTATCGGTGCACTCAGGACTCTTCATCTCCCATCATGCTCACTGTGGCCTGAGTCCCGCTGACACACTGCTTCCCTGCAGCCGCCTTTCTCACATCACTCTTCACCTTTCCCATATGATCTTTTGGTCTCAAATCATCATCTTTTCAGCGGACATTTTTCCATCTCTGTAGGTTCTGAGTTCATGTTCTCCTTGAAGTCCTCCTGTTTCTTACAAATACTTTGGAGGTTCTTTTTCACTCTTAATTTTTAAAGTGAGGGCCCCTTTCTCCCATTGTTTACTAATATTCTCTATGTGTTAACCTGAAATGAGATTAAATATCTTTGTGGCCCTGATATTTGCTGAAGCATTATATAGACTGGTTCTGATTTTGCCTCTGTACACTTCAGTATTAATTGTTCTTTATTAACTTTGATGCCAACTGTGAACAAACACAGGTATTATGTCCCCACAGTTGCTTGGTTCACTGGGTCTCTTACTACTTTGTTTTGAGGGTCTCACTATATTTCTACACTTTCCTGGAACTATGAATACCAGGCTAGCCTTGGACTCACAGAGATATCTGCCTGCCTCTGCTTCCCAAGTGCAGGGACCAAGGAGTGTGCCACCTTGCCTGGCTTAGCTCACTGAGTCTTTAGCCTTTTGTTCTGTTGGTATGCTGACTAGTAATATACCTTAGAAAGGAAGAAAAAAAATCATACTTCGATGGCTCTTCTTTGTCACCCTAGAATTAACTAAAACCCAAACAGCTAGGTTCCTCCCTCCTCTCCCCCCTTCTCTCCCCTCTCTCCCCTCTTTCTCTCTCCTTCCTTCCTTAAATCAAATCATTTGAAGTGGGAAGCCTACCTTTAATCTAGGTCTTTGAGGTGCAAAACATCTGTTTGCTCTCGCTCTCAATGGTAACTCCACTTCTTTAGCTTTAGAGCCTACTTCTTCAGGATTCCAGCATAAACTGAAACCAAATGAGACATCCAGCCTCATAGACTGAGCAACTAGGGGATTCTTAGACTTTACAGTCAGAGGCAGCCATTGTTGGATTAGCTAGGGGTGTAAACCATTCTAATAAATTTCTATGTGTGTGTGTGCACGCACATTCACTTCCTCAGTCCTGCCCATCTAGAGAACCCTGACTAATACATATACGTATATACACACAGCATTCCCCACATTCTGATTATAATAATCTGTAGAGAGCTGCACCCGAGCTGGCAGCCACCATTACAAGATGGCGCCGGCATCCGGTGTCTTCTCCCTGTAACAAGTAGTCTGTGCATGTGCCTAGGGCCAGAGCGCGCCAAGTCTCAGCCCATCTGTGCATGTGCTAGGGCCAGAGAGCGCCAAGTCACAGCCTATCCCGAGGCATCTCATGAGGTAATGAGCAAACAGCCAATCAGAGGTGAACATGCCTCTCCAGGGTGTATATAAGCAGTGCATTTCCAGGGCTAGCCCTCTCCTCGCCACATGGTAATAAAGGTTTGCTGCAGAAGGATCCTGTGTGTGTCCGTGTCCTGCCGGCGGGAAAATAGCGTGGGCCACAATAATCCCATAAAGAAAATGTAAAGTTAAGCAGAGCTTGATTTTCCTGGCTCACCTTGCTGAGTAGCTCAATCGCTTCTCCAAGTTCTCCTTTGGCAAAACAGATGCTGCCCATGTTATAAAAGGCTTCAGCTACTTTTTTGCCACAGTCCCCAAAGGTGCCAGAATTCAGTGTAGACTTTAGCAGTCTGTAAGCCTCCTGGGGGATAAACATTTAAAATAAAAATCAAGCCAATGTTTGTGGACATTGTGACAGTGTGTTCTCATCCCACAATGACACAATCAGTCAGAAGCAGTCAGTTAACAGTAACCCACCCAAGTACTCCGCAGTACTATGAATTAATGTTCCCAGTGGATAATTAATGCCATTTAATTCATGCATAGGGTATCAGTTAATCATCATGCTGTTCTATGGGATAGGAATTGTCACTGTACTTTACAGACAATGGAAGAGGCCTGGATAACAGCTAAGCTCTTTCCCAAGATCACATTGCCCACAGAATAGAGATTTCACACCATACGTCCATAGCCCTGAGTTTTTTTCTTCCACTTTTCTTTTTTTTTTTTAAAAAAACAGATTCATTTTTTAAAAGAATTATTTATTTAGTTAGTTATTTTATGTATATGAGTGCACTGTGGCTGTCTTTAGACACACACTAGAAGAGGGCATTAGATCAGATTACAGATGGTTGTGAGCCACCATGTGGTTGCTGGGAACTGAACTTAGGACCTCTGGAAGAGCAGGCAGTGCTCTTAACTGCTGAGCCATCTCCCCAGCTCCTTTCTTCCTCTTTTCAAACTTTCAGAAAATCCAGAGACTAGTAGATTCAACACTCAAAGTTTTCACCTAGATTCACAAGAGATGACCATTTCTCCACATTTATTTTATTGTTCTATTCGGATATATATATACACACACACACACACACACACATATGCATACATTTTTATTGAAAAGAAGATATAAACATGGGAAAACTTTACTGCTAAATATTGAAGCTTATGTCTTCTCAGAGCAAGGCTATTCTATATAGTGATGCTATTGTTACTCTCAATGATACATGGATACCATACTATTAACCTAATATGTAAACTTTAGGTTGTTTCAACAATACTATTTATAGTTTTAAAAGTAGAGTGTAGTCAAGTATTCTATTTTTGCATTTTTTGGCTTTGTAATTCTTTCTTTTTCATAACAGTTCTCCCCCACCCACCCTCTTTTCTGTTTAATAGCATTGGCCTATTTTAAAGTCCAGGTCACTCATCTTTCTGTACAATGTTCACCCTGATCTACTTACTCCACAACAAAAGCTTAACAAAACATTCAGTGTAAATACCATTAACCACTCACCATACCAATTACCTTCACTTGCCTTCCAATATATCATCTTTTATAAAGATATATAATTTACTTCTTAAGTTACCTTATAAAGTAGCAGGTTTCCATGAGATTCGTATACCTCTTTTATTTAGACAAATACTACACATACACTGGATGCTTCCACACCTGCTGCCCATACAGCTGTCCCTTACTCCGCAGGATTCTTCCATCCAGAGTGTTCCATTGTCTTCCCTACCCCCTTCCTTTGAAGCGCCCAGCCCCCATGTTCATGGCTCCCTTTCCCGTTTCCTATACTTTATTCATATTTATCCCACCTAGATACACATTTGTTTCTCCTTTTGAAGCTGGGTTTCATTGTGTTTCATTACGTGTCTCTGACTGGCCTGAAACTCTCTATGTAGGCCAGGCTAGCTTCACAGAGCTCTGCTTGCCTCTATCTCCCAGTGCTGGGATTAAAGGCCTTTACCACCAAGCTCAGCCTGTAATACGCACATGTAATAGAAGACAGGATCCTCATATGAAAAGGAACACTTGGTGTTTGTCCTGAGCCTGGGCTACTTCCTAGTATAGTAGCTCTTCCTAATGCTTCGATCCTTTAATACAGTTCTCCTGTTGTGGTGACCCCCAACCATAAAGTTATCTTATTGCTACTTCATGACTATAATTTTGCTACTGTTGCGATAGTAATTTAAATATCTGTGCTTTCCAGTGGTTCTAGGCAGCCCCCATGAAATTGCCATTCAACCCCCCAGGGAGTTACAACCCACAGGTCGAGGACCACTGTCCTAGTACAGTGCTTTCCAGTTCCATCTCTTTCTGAAACATCTTTCTTCACAGGCTAATTTAATTTCACTGCACTCAAGTAGCACAAGCCCATTATCCATCCCTCGATCGTTGGACATCCAGGCTGATGATCTCCTTGCTATTGTGAAAAATCAAACAAAACCAATAAACATGGGTGTGCAAGTGTCTCTGTGGTAAGACAGAGAACTTCTGCATGTGTGCCCAGAGTGGAGTAGCTGAGTTATACAATAGTTTTAGTTTTACTTTTCTGAGAGGCCTCGTCACTGATTTCCACCAACAGTAGATAATGGCTCCTCTTCAGCACATCACTGGATGCTTCCACACCTACTGCCACACCTGTTCAGCATTTGCTGCCATTTGTCTTCCTGGTGGTAGCCATTCTCACTCAAGTGAGTTAGTATTTTGAGACAGGGTTTCTCTGTGTAACCCTCCTTGTCCTGGAACTTACTCTGTAGACCAGGCTGGCCTCAAACTCAGAAATCCTCCTGCCTCTGCCTTCCAAATGCTGGGATTAAAGACATCTGTCACCAGTGCCCAGCACTTTATTTTTTATTTTTTATGGTTATTTGGGTTTGGGTTTGGTACTGGAGACTGAGCACAGGGGCTGGTGCAAGCTATGAGTGTGTGCCTGAGCCATAGCCTCACCAGACCACAGCTATGTAATTGTTATAGCCAAGAATCTCTGGACAAGAGGCAGAGACGGTGATAGGATAAAGACCCTGAAATACAGAAGATAAACACCATGGTATACTGTTTCCCAATGTGTTATGTGTCTTTAAAATGTTGAAGACCTTGCTAACACCCAGTTTTCTGTTTCTATGGTCCTATTTCTTGCCCCATCCCTCATGAGATAGCTTCAATTTGCATTTCTCTAATGGCTACAGATGTTAGACACTTTTAAAAAACATTTATTAGGCATATGTATTGCTTCTGTTGAGAACTGTCTGTTCAGGTCATTGTGTGTTTTTCTTTCCCCCTTCCCTTTGGTGGCTAATGTTTGCATTTCTTTATCTATTCTAAACGTCAACATCTTGCCTGAAGTAACTGTTAAGCTTTGCTGTGTGGCCACTATGCTGTTAATTTCTTCCTCTGTGAAGAAGCTTTTAAATCTTATAGAATTTGGTCTGTGGATCCTTGGGGCACTTTCTTGTGCTAGAGAGGCGCTATGCCTATGTCCTCAGGTTTTTTGTTTGTTTTATTTTTCATTAGCAGTCTCTGCATTTCTGGTTTTAAATTATGGCATTTGATTGAGTTTGTGCCATACACACTTACTGAAGGTTTTTCTTCAGGGTGAGAAATACGGAACTAATTTGTTTTTCTGCAGGGGATGTCCAGTTTTGCCAGCACGACTTGTTCATGAGGCCATCATTTTTCTAGTGTGTGTTTTTGGTACCTTTGTCAAGATTAGGTGTTGTGGGTTTGTCTCTGGGCCTTCTGTCAGGTTCCGTTGATCTGTGTGTCTGTTTTTGTTCTAATACCGTGGTACCTATCACCATGACACTGTAGTATAGTCTGGAGTCATGCAACGTGAAGGTTCCAGCTGTGTTCTTTCTGCTTTGAATGGCTTTAGCTGTCTATGGCCTTTAGTGTTCCCATGCATCAACGTACTTTATTTAGAGAGAGTGAAGAGCTTTTGTTATTGCTGTACTCTTTATGAACTGTATATAGTATCACTTAATCACCCATTTTGTCTGTTTAAACAGATCATTTCCTTAGAACTAAATTGAACATACAATCATCTTCTTTTATGTGTCCAAATGAACAAAACATTGTAACTTTAATTTTTCTGCCCTTGGGTCTGGAGAGATGGCTCAGTGGTTAAGAGCACTGACTGATCTTCCAAAGGTCCTGAGTTCAAATCCCAGCAACCACATGGTGGCTCACAACCATCCGTAATGAGATCTGATGCCCTCTTCTGGAGTGTCTGAAGACAACTACAGTGTACTTACATATAATAAATAAATAGATCTTTTAAAAAAAATTCAGCCCTTATTTTTAATGATGGTTCTTAAATGCTTTAACCTTCCTTGTAGCCAACTACTCACCAGAGGTAATGGAAAAGAAAGGAGGGGAGAGGAGTGGACCTATTTAGAAAGGTTCTTTAGAGCAACTTCTGTCTGTGTTGTCTGAAAATCAGCAATTCAGTTCACAGGTTAGCAGGCAATGGCAGTCGATCCACTCGCAAACCCTTCATGGATACACCAGCAGCCCAGTTTGGTAGAGTTGGGTCAGCAACAGTGGTGGCATGACCTAGTGAGACAGCTAGGCCTCAGCCTTGGCATGAGTGAGCAGGAGAGACCAATGGAAGTACCAGGAACCTCTCCTCCCGTTGATGACCAACTTGGCCATCCTCTACTATACACATGCCCCCAGAGCCATCAGTCCCTCCATGTGTACTCCTTGGTTGGTGGTTTAGTCCCTAGGAGCTCTGAGGGTACTAGTTAGTTCATATTGTTGTTCGTCCTAAGGGGCTGCAAACCCTTCAGCTCCTTTGGTCCTTTGTGCCCCAGTGTAGGGGAATATCAGGGCCAGTAAGTGGGAGAGGTGGGGTGGTGAGCAGATATCAACCCTCTGTGCTATTTTTTCCTATTTCCCTGTCAATAAGCCCAAGATATCACTTGCCATGTTCTGCCTGGGCCACTCTTACTCCAATGAGCTGGCCCTCATAGCCATGCACTCATGATCCACCTACTCCAAGGCTGTTCCTTCTTCCCTCCCCCTCTCCTAGTGCTCTCTGCCTTAGACCTCCCTCCAGCCCTGAAAACCAATGTCCTGCCTACTCTCCTGCTCAGCTACAGGCTATAGGCATCTTTAGTCAAACAATAGTTTTAAATTAAGGAGCAAGGTTTGCACAATAAAATCTGGCATATGTGAGAATTCATTCTTCTTGAGGCAATTAGACCTAGGGATACAGAATTTAGCACTACGGTTCATAGCAACAGGCCACACCTCAACACTGAGCTTAAAGTGTTCTAGATTTAAAGGACTTCATGGATAATGACAAAAGCAAATTATTTTATTGATATCATAAGCAATAGTAGTCTCATGTGTTCTACCCAGTTTAATCTGAGACTTCTGTGAGCTCTTGTTTCTGAACTGTGAAACATAGACAGGCCATTTATAGCTAATAAACAAAATAGGAATTATGTTTATGGCTTGATAACATTTACCTGCTTTTCGCCATTTTGGATGAGCCACGTACAAAAGTCTTCAATGGTGGTGAGAGTTTCATAGTCTTCTGAGCCCAGAGTTTGGTATGTACTAATACTTCTTATAAAATATATCTCAACAGCATCTAGAAAAATGGAAAGAGTTGTTTAAAGCAAGCTTCAAGCCTTCGCAAATGTCTATTATCAGTTTGGGCTCCATTAGCATCTTCCTGCATATAGTCTATGTCTGCTCCTGTCCCAGGCTTCACAAAGATCCTCAAAAAGTCCAAAGCAGAACTGGATAGAATCAGATGGTATTTTCATCATGGACTGCATGCATGCATTTCAAGTAGGGGGAAAGGCTTCTGTCCAAATAGTCCTGTTATCCTAAAGGCCAAAATAATCACCACATTAGACTTGCAGGAGCACGGAAAGACTATACTTTTAGCTAAAACTCTGATAAAAATTTTATGTGTTTAACACACATTAGATGTATTTTCATACATCAAATATATACATAATTATAGATGTATGTGTACCAAGATATGATTTGGGGAGTTTTACTGTTTAAGAATGTAACATTACAGCCAGACTATGGTAGCTCACTCCTATGACTCCACCACTTAATGGGCTGAGGCAGGAAACATTGCCATGAGTTTGAAGCCAGCCTGGACTACAGGCTGGACTACTATATTTACAAATGGAGATGCCACCTCTGACAAATACCTTGTAGGTTTTTTTTTCTCCTGCCAGTAAGGCTGCCTGCTGATGGACTGGCTCAAAAAATTCAAGTCTGGATCAGAACATGCTTACACAACAGTTGTGGGTCAGTCATCCATCTTGTCTTTCCTTAAACTAGCCAACCTTAAATTAAAGAGTCCGCCTCCTATATCTACTTTGTTTCTCCTTCTGAGAAAAATTCAACCATTCTCCTTTGGGTCATCCTTGTTACTTGGCTTCCTTAGGTCCATTGACTCTAAGATGGTTATCTTGTACTTATGAGTGAGTACGTACCATGTATGTCCTTTTAGGTCTAGGTTATTTCACTCAGGGTGGTATTTTCTAATTCCACCCATTTGCCTAGGAGGTGGATGGAAGAAGGGAATTGGGTGGGAGAGGGGATGTCTTGGGGTGGGGTGGTACCCAAGAGGGGTTTCCCCTTCTCTAAGGAGAACAGGAGGGATAATGGTGGGAGGGGCTTGTGAAGGTGGGACTGGAAGAAGAGGAGGGCTCAGGTTAGGATATAAAATAAATAAAAAGATGTGTATAAAAAAAAATCTTGCCTTGCTAATTGATTTGAAGGTAGAAAGAGTCCTTTATCATTAAGCAGGATTTTCACTGTAGGGTGTTTCATACATACCTTTTGTGGATTAAGGATTAAGGATTGTTCCCCTTTATCATGAATGGATATTAAATTTTGTATAATTTTTCTGAAGAAATTGATACAACTTATATGTCTTAATCTTTAGTCTATGAGTATGAGGTATTGACTGGACGTTGAATATTGAATGAGCCGAAAACTTTCCTCTAAACGGTTCAGGGGAAACTTTGGGTTGTTTATTGTATAGTATTTATTTGCTATGTATCTCATTAAGAATGTTTTATATCTACATAGCAGAAAGTACTGATTTGTGGTGCTTTTCTTGTAATGTCTTTATGATACTGGCATCATAAAATTAGGAAGTATTGTCTCTTATGGTCTTTGCTTTTTTGTTTGTTTGTTTGTTTGTTTTTATATGCGTGCATTAGAGAGAAGCTTGTTGCAGTGAATTTTATTGATGTAATTAAGAGTAAGGCTCCTTAAACTTCTCCCTTTTTTCTGAGACTCTAGGGTGGAGACCATGAGGAAGATACTCAATGTACTAGGGGTCAAGTTAGGTCAGGTTCTTCTCAGAAGATGGCGGCTTCTCTCTTCCTCTCAACTTCTTTCTCAGGTGGGTGGTCCAAGGGCTTCTTTCTCTATGGTGACCATGTAGATGGTGAGGTTGGCTCACCATTCATTGTTATGTCAGAAAATGAGTTGGACAAAGAGCTCCTTGAAGGCAATGCCAACCCCAGTATTAAAGGCAGAAAAGTGGGTGTTGCTGTGAAAAAGTTCAGGAGACAGCCTGGTTTTAAGGATAGCTCAGAATGTCTTTTAGGGGGCTGTGATGGTTAGGAGCCCTGACTAATACAGGCACCCTCCAATGGCAGATTCACCACCCTCTTATTTATTTATTTATTTATTTATTTATCATACAATATATTTTCTACTCTCCCAACTCCTCCCAGGTCCTCCCTCCTCCCCATCTCTCTATCCACACAACTTTCAAATTCATGTGCACTCTCTCTCTCTCAAAATAAGACACTAACAAAATGAAAGATTAAGACAAAGCTATTCAAACAAAGCAAAAAGCAGACACAAAAACCATGGAGTATAATTTGTATTAGTCAACTACTCTTGGGCTTAGTGCCTGCCTCGGTGTGTGTTCTCGGTCATATTTGGTGTCTTTAGTTGGAATGTCAGATCCATGATAGACACATTGAGGGTAGGAATGCAGGAGAATGTGATGGCCTTCCCATTAGCTCTGGGAACACATTGCCCACCGCTTTGACAGATACAGGGATGATGTTTTGGCCAGCCCCATGGCTCTCAGACCACAGTTTCCCAGAGGGGCATTCCACTGGTTGTAGTGATGAACCATAGTCATGAGTCCATCAATTACGACAAAGTTGTCATGGGATGATGTTGGCCAGGTCAGGGATAGGCAAATGACTGAAGGATAGGTGCTGCTGACATCCGTGAGTGAGTTGTCATATGAATTGTCTCATGGTGCCAACCCATCACAGATATGGAGGCATCAACATAAGGGCCAGAGGTAATGGCCCTTTGGCTCCACCCTTCAAATGGACCCAGTCTTTTCCATCCTGATAAAGATATTAGTAGAATCCACAACATACATGGCACCAACATCACCCCACTTGATGTTGGCAGGACTTTGTTGGGCCCTATTTGGCCCTGGTTTGGGCCTTGAGGACAAACCCAAGCCTGGTTCAAGTTTTGTAAACTGTCTCAGTCACTTCCATACTGGAGTGACAACTCCCCCCAACCCCCATCATCTCACCTCAGCAAAAAATTCCACCTCCTCTCTCAGCCCTTTATAAAGAGATGCCCTCCCATTGATGACTAGTTTCCTTTTCTCAGATCTGACTGTACCACGTAACTGGAATAGGAAGGAAGACTATGTAGCTAAGGTCAGTAAAGGCATCACTGGTATCAGTATCCACTTCATCAGAGTTGAAGGCAGACTTAGTGATCAAGTGCCGGAGATGGCCAAATCTGCCCACTCCTACCTCCACCATCATGTCTCAGGGACAAGGCTGGATGAAGCTAAAAGCCCCTTGTATAGTTTTTATTCAATACATCTTAAAATTTATTTTTGTGAGTACATGTAAACATGTAGTAAGGATGGGTATTCATGTGCCATGGTGTGCCCATGGAGATCAGAGCACAGCCTTCAGAGTCAGTTCTTGGCTTCCACCATGTGGGATTTGGGGACTGAATTCAGGCATCAGGCTTGGTGGCAAGCACCTTTATCTGACAGTTCACCTCACCATCCCTCCTGTATGTTATGAACATGACAGAGATTTGGTATTATTCTTTCTTTAAATGTTGGGTAGACCTCCATAGTGATATTGTCTACACCTGGAGATTTCTTTTTTTGGGAGGGCTATGAATATATTTTTAACTCATATGAATCTGTTAAGTTACTTGTTCATCCTGGGTGAGTTTTATATTCTGTTGACAGGATTTTGTGACAGACATAGTTTTATGTCTTTTTGTAATTAAAATTTCAATCCCTTCTTTCATATTATACCTTTTAGTATGCTTAGAAAACCATTCTCAAGTTTAGATTTTAGGTTCTTTCTATTCTAGAACTGTCTTTTCTCATGGCTAATTGTTATTTTCAGTTTTGTTGCATAAAATGTTGATCTAGCTGAAGTTTACTTTCGTAATAAAACTCAAACATACAATTTTAAATTTTTTAAAAAATTTTTAATTGTACTGGGTTAAATAAGATTTCTTCCGTGCAAGCCTACAGTATACTTTGAGCATGTCGTTCCCACCCATAAAGCCTCATATGGCATTCACCTTGACTGTTGAGTTTATATGATTTAGAATCACCATGGGAGCAAATCTCTAGACAAGTCTGGCCTGCCCTAAACATGGCCAGTGTCACTCTGTGGGCTGGGGTCCAGGGTGAATTAAAAGAAGGGGAACTGAGGAGGCAGTTGTCAGCTCCCTGCTTCCTGACTACTTCCACTCCAGATGCAGTGGAAACCAGCTGCCTCCTGTTCTTGCCACCATGACATCACACATCCTCTTCTAGGATGGAACGCACTCTCCGAAACTCTGTGCCCAATAAACTCTTCCTCCTGCCTCTTCTGTCAGGTGTTTTATCATACCAGTGAGACCTGTAGCTAATGTGTCCAGCCCTCTCCCCTCCCCACTGAGCCCTGCAGCCTCCCTGCATTCCCCCCTGTTTTCTTTTTTTTTTATTAGATATTTTCTTTATTTACATGCCATATGATATCTCCTTTCCCAGTTCCCCCTCCAAAAAAAAAAACAAATATGAAAACAAAAAAAAAACAAAACAAACAAACAAACAAACAAAGAACCCTGTTCCCTCCTCCCTCCCCCCACTCACCACCCCACCCTCTCCAGCTTCCTGGCCCTGGCATTCCCCTACACTGGGGCATAGAACCTTCACAGGGCCAAGGGCGTCTCCTCCCATTGATGACCGACGTGGCAATCCTCTGCTACATATATTGCTGGAGCCATGAGTCCCACCATGTGTACTCTTTGGTTGGTGGTTTAGTCCCTGGGAGCTCTGAGAGTACTAGTTGTTCGTACTAGTTCATACTAGTTGAGGGTACATACTGTTGTTCCTCCTAAGGGGCTGCAAACCCCTTCAGCTCCTTGGGTCCTTTCTCTAGCTCCTTCATTGGGGACCCTATGTTTTCTTAGACACTTTTGTTTCTACTTTCATGTACTGTGTATGTATTTTATGAGTCTATAAGAGAAAACACATAAAATTTGTCTTTCTGATACTGACTTAATTCACACAATATGACGGCCTCTGGTCATATCTACTGTTCTGCACATAACGTCACTCTTCTTTATGACTGAAAAACATTCCACTGTATATGTACTTTATCTATTTCTGTCAATGGACACCTAGGCTGCTTCATAACTTAGCTGTTATGAATAGTGCTGGTATAAACACCCATGTGCATGCATCTCTATTTACATCCCCACCAGCACTGTACAACAGTGTGTTCTTGTCCACATCCTCACCAGCATCTGCTCTGTTTGTCTGATAGAATTTTAGATCTTTTTTGTAATTAAATTTTCAACTTCTTTCATTGTATAGATGTGCTTAGAAAGTCCTTTCTCAGAGTTTAATTTTAATTCTTTCTATTCTAGAACTGATATTTTGATGGATGCTTTATCCATCAAAATTTTTATTTTTAATCTAGCTGGAGTTTAATTTACTTAATTATAAGGCCCAAAAATATACATTTTAAAACTTTTTTTGTTTTTTTCTGGGGTTTAAAGAAAGCCTGCTTTCATGTAACTTCTGACTGGGGTGAGGGAATCTCAATTCAGTTTCTGTGTGCATATCTCTAACTGCTACTGATATTGAGCCTTATTTCACATTTATCGCCCCATTGGAAGGCAACTCTGCTCACTGCCATGCAGCCAACACGCACCATCATCTGTGTTCATCTCTCAAGACTGCTTCTTGGTTTATTATCTCATTTAGGATTGATTTGTTTGGGCTTTGTCTTTTTTTTTTTCAATTCCTTTGATATTCTAGATACTAATCCCATACATTATAGAGCTAGCAAAGACAGGCTGCCACTTCAGTTTTTCCCTTTACTCTGCAGTGTTTTAATTTGATGAAATCTCATTTGCCATTTGTTGGTGTTGCTTCCTGAGTGACAGGAGCCACACTCCAAAAGTATTCACTATGCCAGCATACTGAAGTGTTTTCCCTACTTATTCCTCTATCAGTTTGAAGGTTTCTTCTTATATTAAGGTGTCTGGTGATCACTTTTGGAGTTGGTTTTCTTACAGGATAAGAGAGAGATAGATCGTGGGCTAAGCTTTTGCATATGCTAACCCAGGTTTTTCTAGCACTTTATTTTGAAAAGACTGTTTTTTCCTCTAATATACATTTTTACATCCTTTCATTTAATTTAAAAATAAGTATGTAGGAGACTGGCAAGATGGTTCAGTGGCAAAGGAGCTTGCTTCTAAGCCCAGTGAACTGAGTTCAACCCCCAGGTCTCATATGGTAAAAGAAAAGGAAGGATTGACTCCTTCAAGCTGTCCTATTATTTTCACATGTGTACCATGGCATTTACATGTTCAATCATGCATGCAAGCATGCCTATGCACTAGAGTGAGTATGCATACACACACATACACACCCACACCCACACACACACACATACACACAGAGTAAACAAATAAATATTCATTTTTTATTAAAAAATTGAGAAAAAATAAGTTGTCTTAGAATTGAAGTTTCTCACATAAAAAGCTAAGTACTTCACACACTTACAAATATATCAGATTTCTTATAATTGCAAATTGTGAAAATCTGTTACACATGGAATGGGCCCACTATGGAGTACACATAAATCTTAGAAGGAAAAAATTATTAATTGGAAAATTCCTACTCAAAAAGTCTTCAATGATCATTCGGTATTGAGAATATAAAATACCAAACTTCAAAATAAAAAAGAATTTTTTTAGTAGCATAGGAAAACAAAGGAGAAAATATGCAGACTTGCTCTGCAGTACTGGCTCTCTCTGCCTCGCCCTTTCTCCAACTGCAAAGTAGCAGGCACTTCACAGCATGGCTTACTTTTACAAGCAGGAGGAAAGGCACTGACCATTTCACTTTCTCTATAAATCCCACATTCCTCTGATGGGACAGAGCCCATCATCCTCTCTGGAGCCAAGAGAAAGCAGAGTTCCTTTAGCCATAGACTCCCATGTCAATTAGGCTGCCCAGGCCACACTCTCATCCCAGCAGTCCAGCTGTCTCTCTATACCCACAACCTCCCTAGACAGAGGAGCCTTGCTGGAGGATCCATTAAATACTTAGCTTTCCTCTAGAAATTCTAGTACATTATCTTTGAATACAGGTCAAGAAAATTCTAGTTGTTCCATTCTTCTCTCTTGTAAGCCAGAGGGAAAGAGTTAAGGCTGAGTGTGGGAGTGGGGGTGGGTGGGGGATGAGTCAATGCTACCACACTACTGAGCCTTACAGCAAGTCATGCTTACAGCTTGTGTGATCTCTACAGCTTAGGTGAATGTGGTGGACATTGTAAGGGAATACAGGAAATAGTGGTTCTGATGCTCAATTAATTCCAGAAGACATTATCAGGTATATCATCATGTGTAATTATGGAATTGATTTTGTACAGAATCGTGACTGGCTTTATCTTTCCATTAAGAGTGGCTACCTATAAGCTCTTACTTATATGAAGATCATTTGTCAGTTTGCTTCTCATATGTCACTGGGGAAAGACGATAAACACAATACCACCTCCTCCACCTACCCCTGTGCTGGGACTCTCCGGACATGGCATAAGCTTTTGCTAGTAAAGCACTCGCCTCAGCAGTTTGGGGGCTGACTTCCGAAAATGAAGAAACACAGATAGAATAGGCCTGGGGAGAAAAAAAAAGTGACAAGCTCAGTACCCAGTGACAGTCGGGCATGGCAACAAGCTCAGTACCCAGTGACAGTCTGGAAATCTTGACAAGCTCAGTACTTCCCACTGTGATTCTTGAAAAAGTAATTTCACCTTCTTATGCAGATGGGATGTATGCTTCTTAGTGATTAGGGCTCAGGAAACATTAAAGGAGGTACCATACATAAATACTGGGCACCATCTACCATTTGGTTAGTAAACCTCAGTCACATTAATTCCACTGGGTCGCCATCAGAAGATAACTGTAACCTTAGCTCAACATCACAAGGGTTCAGTGTCAAAGACAGTCAAAAAAACCAAGGAGCTAAGAGCCTGCTTAGCCACTTACTGTGATATGGATTGCCCCTTAACTTCTTTAAATATAGGAGAAAAAGATGATGGAAACAGTATTTGTCGTGAACAGTTGCTGCTGCATATGTTAAATTTATTAATATATGTAAAGTGCTTATCATACCACCAGGCATTCAGTAACCATTAGTGTAAAATAATAATTACTAGTGGTGTCGCCCATATTATTTGTGTTTAAATGCCAAGTACTGTCACTTAGAAAGAAGAGTGAAAACAGCTGACTCACAGCTAGCACAAGGAAAGAGCCACCCATTCCTAACAATTCACTGGCCAAACCCACCATATCTCAAGGGGCCAGAGGGACTGTTTATCGCCCTGCCAGCTATGGAGCCGGGACACGGCACAATGTACACACAGTGCTTCTTTAACAAAATCTCCTGGGTCAGATTTTCTGAGTCCAAGTCTCCACTTTGCCACTTGTTAGCCATATAACTTCAGTGGAATTAGCTCTAACTCTGTGCTTCACTTTTTAATCCTTAAAAATGATATTACCCAAACAATACCTATTTTAAAGGTCTTTGTGGGTTAAAAGAAATACATACCCAGGTGCACATAGTTAAAATATTCTATAAATTTTAACGCATTTTTGGGTGTGGCTGTAAACATTGATGTTGATTACTTTCTTCAATCTAATTTGACCACACTTTTAAGAGATCCTCAAACTTAAAGTGTATGTCTTTCTCCATAGGCAGTGACTCCAGCACCAGGGCAGGGCCCTCTCATGCAGAGTTTCTCAAACCATGGGTTGTGAACACCCTTTCACAGGGGTTGCATATCAGATAATCTGTATGTTAGATATTTACATTATGATTCATAACAGTAGCAAAATTACAGTTATAAAGTAGTAGTGAAACAATTTTATGGTCAGGGGTCACAACAACATGACGAACTGTATTAAAGGGTCACAGCATTAGGAAGGATGAGAACCACTGTACCAATGTTTCTCCCCATTGCCTAGTGTTCATCATCTTGGCTTGTCAAATTGTTCACCACATCTCTGCTTTGCTAGCTGGCTTTTCACATAGACTGTGGGGTGGCGCTATCACTTTTCTGGTGCATCAAATCCAGCATGTGAGGATCTCTGAGGCTCCCAGTGACACTGCAGCTTTTATCCAGCAGACAAAGGTGAATTTCACTAACATTTCAAAGTGCATGTTAAATGGAAATGTCTTAAATGGTTTTCATATCACAAGGCCAACATTTAGGACTAGGTTTTGGTTTGAGTATCTGTCAGTTAGTAATCTCCAAGTGAGATGCACTGATGTTATCTTAACCTTAGATTTGGAACTAAAACCATCTGCAATGAACTTAAAGGGCAACTGATACATTGTAACAAACTATCATGGGGTTTCAATTAAAAGACTCCTGTGGTTTTAAAAAAAAATTATGCATTATTACGTGTGTGTCTCTCTCTCTCTCTCTGTGTGTGTGTGTGTGTGTGTGTGTGTGTGTATGTGTGTGCAAATCTACATGTGCAGATACATGTGGAGGCCAGAGGGTTACTCTGTGGAACCTACTGTCCCATTCTGCCTTCTCATGGGTTCCAGGAATTAAATTTTGGTCACCAGACTTCCATGGCAATCACCCCTGAGCTGTCTCACCAGTCTGCTTTTGTCTTCTTAGAGTCCAGCTCCTACCCCCTTGGGGCAGACTTAAGCTTGGTTTCCTCCCAACATTAACAAAAACGAAAGACCTAGGAGGGCATGTGGTATCTCCTGCTCAGCTCACAGGACATATATGTTCACTAGAGTTGGAGGCCTCTGCTCAGGTGTGTTTAGGTTTGAGGCTGTTGTATGGGGCTGGAGAAGAGTTGAGGTTAACATGGAACCAATTCTTCCCTTTAAGACATTAGGGTTAAAATAAGGGACCAACCTTAATCCCTTGTTATGAGAAGCAACAGGGCCTGGAGCCAAACAAGACCACCCTGCCAAAGAACCAACCTGCTGCAAGTACTGGATGGCCTGTTCGTGGTTCTTCCTCAGCTGCTCGATCTGAGCGATTTCTTCGTACAAACCAATTAGATCTGATGTGTCATGACCCTTGGCAAGGATAACACCGCAAATTGCCTTCTCAAAGTATGCCAGAGCTAGGTTCATCCTGTGCATGGCCAAGGAGGCTCTATGAGACAAAGAATTGAAGGTGGGAAGTCACTCAGAGGTCACTCACTCTGCAGACACTTACGGGATTAATTCCAAGAAGTAAAGAATTTGTCTTCACAGGCCAATCATCCGGACACCTGGCTCAAAATCCACCGTTGCTATAAATAAACTCCCATTATCCTGAATTTTGCCCACGAGATCCCACAGACTACCACCATTGACTTAACCCATGGATATGTTTTCTTTTTGTATAATTTCTATAAAAGTACACATGGAAAAATGTCACTCAGAAGTTCACTGAAGCACAGACTTCAGTGAAGGTAGGGTGAAGCGCCAGCCCCAGTGACAAGCCTGTGCCTGACAGGCTGCATCTATGTGAGTCTGACAATCCATCCATATTTAACACATGTGATAGGTTTACATAGGAGACACATAACTGGTAGAACTAGCAGTTATATATGTCAGGCTGTGACTATGGAATTAGAAGCTGTGCACAAGCATGCTATGCACCTCTTCAGGTTCACAAACAGACACTTTTTTCACTTTTTTTTTTCAGATCAGGCTGGAGGCTTCTCTGTAGGGCATCATATCCTAGCCTGCAAAATGAGGCCCCAATTAAGGCTTCTCTAGAATTGTCTTTTATTACCCAGCTGTTCTCTTTATGACAATAGAAGACACTAAGACCCTGTAATACTCAGCCTGAGACTACCTTTCGGGAAAAAAAAAAAAAAAAAAAAGGTGTCTGAGAGTATAGCCTAGGTTAGGAACTGGAGAGCTATGACTGTAGAGAGCATGAGGTTCTGAAAGCTGGTACTGCAAGACCTTCAAGTCTGATCACAAAGGAGAGCTAGAAAGCCATCGATGTTTAAGACTGAGGTTCCTGGCTCCTGAGACTCAGGAGATAAACTACCATCTACTGAAGGTTGATGAAACTCAAAACCTAGAGCAATATATCTCTGCCTGAGCATGTAGAGCTACCAATTATTGGCTTCTAAAGCCATGAAACTAGCTGTTACAGCTTAAAGCCTTTGGGTTTGTAAACTCCACAAACTCTTGGCTAAATATGATGGCACACACCAATATTTCCAGCACTCATAAGGCAGAAGTAGGGGGATTACTATAAATTTAAGGGTAGCCTAGGCAACAGAGTTGAGATCTCGTCCCATTAAAAAAAAATCTCAGGGTTGCATATTTGTGATTTGCATCTGCAGAGAGCAAAAAGAGGCCCATGAGCTAGCCATTTCTGAAAGACTTATCTTCTCCTGAACATGAGAGTGAATGACAAGGAGCCATGGCAGGCTGTCTGTCTGACCAGTCTTTCTCACAATCATTTCTTCCATCAAGCAGACAAGTATTTCTTTTGAACAAAGGTGTTTCTCTTCTTCAGACATTAAGAATGGCTCCCACAAAGAGCTTTGAGAGAGATGTTAGGAAGCTGTTTGGCCTGAATGATCTCGCCTTATTGTCTCCACCTTTCACTGGGAAAAGGCATTACTAGATATTTGTCTTTACTATATATTTGATCCCGATCGAACATAAGCAAGGTGCAGAGAATGAGCTATGAATTCAGATGTTGCAATGATAACCAAGCTCTTCAACTTGTTCTATCACCTCAGTTAGTATTTCTGTGCCTTGCTTTCTTATCTGTAAAATAAAAATATTAAGAATGCCTATTGTTATAGGTTAAAACAAGAACTGCATGGAATACAGTTTCAAAGTACTCAGAACAGGGTGTGGTATGTGTTAAAAACCTAGAAGGCATTCTAACACTAAGTATACACACAAACAGATACTCAAAGATTGTGGTGTGAATAAGCAAAGTACATATGAGGAATGGTTATGAAAAAAACACAGCTTTGTTTCAGAGGGAAGAAACCTTCAAGCGCTGCCCTCCATGACAGCAGGAGACACTCACCAGATTCTAACTATGGCCCTATGGACTTGTCGACAGTGTGATTTTGTTGGGAACTTTCCACCATGTCCCCACTGGGTCCCACGTGACTTCGAGATTCATGTGTTTCAAGGAGGCAGATGTGATGCCTGGGTTTCATTTACTTACCATTCGGTCATCTGCCCTACCATGCCAAGTACTTAAAGTTTTTGGAAGGAGATTTCTTTCAAGGATGTGAAGATATTTGAAAAATCTGGAGAACAGTAAACTCTCCTTCTTTCTTTTTCCTGATAATCTGATGGGCTCACTTTCCTTTCTAAATACTTGATTCTCAGAGGATCCTTAACTCAAAACAGTTTTAAGTCTTGTTCTGGCTTGAACACATCCCTCGGACTTGTTTCTGCATGCCTGTACACTACTGCTCTGAGAGTCTCCAATTAAATGTCTTAAGTGGTCATTTCTTATCTGTTAAGATGCCACATTTAATGGTAAAAGTTAGAGGCCACTGAGAAAAATAATTAATCCCAAAGTAATGAACTGTGTGTGTGTGTGTGTGTGTGTGTGTGTGTGTGTGTGTGTGTGCGTGTGTGTGTTGAGATCACAGACCTACTATGTAAAAGTTAAGTTACCTTAAACTACTGGTTCTCCACCTTCCTAATGCTGCAACTTTACTTCAGTACAGTTCCTTATGTTGTGGCCCCCAACCATAAAATTACTTCATTGCTACTTCATAACTGAAATTTTGTTACTCTTGTGAATTGTAATGCATATATCTGACATGTAGGTTGAGACACACTACCTTGTACCAATTGCTTAGCCAGTCCAGTCTCTCACTGTTCCTCTGAGGAAACCACAATCTGTCCACCTTCATGGTGGTTGAGAGGAGTGACAGCGTATAGTAAGCTCGCAGAATCCACATTTGATAAATGCGACCTCTTTTATTACTAGGTGACCTCTGGGCTTTTTGGTCTAACACACCCCCCTTTTATCACGTCACAGACCAGAAAGAACCCCAGATCTCAGTCATGAAAGTGTCTGCTTCTTTATGGCTGATCTTACCTGCCCAAAGCAATGGTTAGGTCTTTCTCCGAGACTTGGATTCCACAAATGCTACCGTTGTTTAACTCTTTCAGTTCCTTCATATTTCTCTCTGCTTTCTGCAGCTGGTCGTAGGCCTGTTTGCCAGTGAAACAGTCAAGGGTAATGCTAGGCACACTAACTGCCACTATACAGACATAGTAACCTATAAGCTAACAAAAGAGGCCCTTGGGAAAACAAAGTGGTGTTTGCAAACGGGCATTTCACTGCATTCGCTAGTCTCCCTGTGTATATCACGAAGAAGGGAGAATTGTTGGAAAAGAACAAGGCCTTGGGTTTCCTGCGGTGGCTGCCTGAATCCAGGTCTGGAGTGGTGAATATCTGCAGGACTGAACAGAAACTGTAAATTATACTAGATTTCCTTTAACAACATCAACTGCCGGACAACAGTTATTCATTTTAACCAAATTGTTTCATAGTGGTAGGAAAGGAGAGGAACTAATTATGCTGAAAGAGACTTTTTTTGGGTCATTTAGAAAATTCAAGAAAAGCAAGTTTGGTGCCAGAGGCAAATATCAGGGAAGAAAATCCCCTTAATTCCCAAACATCCTTCCATTTCCCGAATTTCAGCCTCTCCCTGCTAAGAGTATAACAGCGGAAGACCACATATAGCAAGCTGACCACAGAACTGATAGAGAGGCAGTGTGTAGATGGGGAGAGATGGGGGCTGCTGATCTCAAAATGCTCAAGATTATTCAGAAACTGTACTCTTCTTGCTACCTTCCAAGTAGGGCAGAATATACACAAAGATCCAAACCACAAGTTTCTTGAGGATATACATTGATATTATGTCTCTTCCTGGTATCCTGAAAGGTTTGCATAGCAGGAGCTTGTACGCTAGTGTGACATTGCTGGGAGATGGTGGAGCCTGCATGTGTGGGAGTTGGTTATGGACAGAAGGCCTTGAATATAGCGGGAGTCCAGCACCTTCCTCTTTCTTTTTCTGGGAGTGCTCTGTCTGCATGTCCACCTGCATACCAGAAGAGGGCATCAAATCCCTTTATGGAAGGTCGTGGCTTCTACCCTGTGACTGCTGGGAATGAAACTGAGGACCTCGGGAAGAGCAGCCAGTGTTCTAACTGCTGCACCATCTCTCCAGCCTCCTCTGTGTTCCTCATCTCTTCCCTGGCTATGAGTAAGTGGTTCTGCTTCAGCAGTAGCTCCTGCCATGATGCTCTCTGCTACGGGCCCAAAAGCAGAGGAGCCATCAGATTTCCAGCTAGAACTTCTACAACTATCATCAGAAATAAACTGTGTAATCTCAGGTGATTCAGGTATATACGAGGGTCCTTTTCAGGAGCTGTGGAGAGAGCTTCCTCGGTCCATGTTCTTGGCTTCTGGATTCACAGATGATAGTTTTAGTAGCATTTAAAAAAGGATTAGATGATCAAGAAGCCATTAAACCAGTGAGTTCTGCTAGACATCATAGTTGCCTGTGGCTTTCAAGCATCTCAGGGAACAGAAGTACCCTAGACCTAGCAATCCAAAATCTCCAGGAAGGAAGCCATCTAGCATGTGTTCATAAAGTTGCCCAGAGAATTACAATGGATGGGAGCTATTTTGCTAAAGGGTGCCTTAAATGAACACCCATTCTCTCCAGTCCTATACTGTGACCACTGCTACCACTTACACATGAATTGAAAACACTGACTTTTGAGTGTTCATGAGAAGCCCACCAGCCTCACAGGGCCCTGATTGGCTATGGGGTGTGTCACCAGTAAGATAGCTTCCATGCCTCAACTCCAGGTTTAGAGGAACAGACACAAAAGTAAAATGCACACTTTTTGTAGGTGGACAAGCACCTTATGGAGGGCCTAGATATTGGAACGTAGCTAACAGGTTTCCATTTCCTACCCTCCCATCTGGCATGTAGTCTGTAACCTTGATCACGAGATCCACTTGGGAAAGAAAGGATATTGGTTTTGTAGGAGCCAGGCTATCCCCAGAGTATAGTAGAGTATGACCAGAGTTTCCAAGATTTCCTTTTTGTCCTTGTCTGAGGTTGTGTTTCGCTTCCAGGTCAGCAGTGTGTTCCTGGCCTTCACTGCATGTTTCTTGGCCTGAGCTGGGAGGCCTGAGGAAGTTAGAGAGGGGGTATCAAGAAAAAAAAGACATTACCTAAAGCATGTTCCAGTCAAAGGCATCCCCAAAAGAGCAGAAGGTGGACAGCGTGGTTGTCAGGTATTGTTCCTATTGTGAACCAAAGTATTTGGAGTATTTATACAAAACAGTTCCCTGGATCTACCCTAGGACTGGTAAGCTGGATTCTCTAGAATAGGTCCAGGAAATTCTATTTTGAACTTCATAAATGATCTTTATGCAGTTTTCTCTGGATTGATCTGCAGATCCCAGTTTGAAAATCACTAACTTCAGGGGACGGGAGCTGAGTGACTCCTTCACAGTTCTGCTGAAAACGCCTTGTGACCTTTTCAACTTGCAAAGCTTCTCTATCCTCCAAATGGCAAATGACACTCATTCTGAAAGCTGCCCCTTACCAAGCACATGGAGACACACAGGGCTAGTTTTCAAGCTTTCTGGAGAACACATTCTATAAATACACGGGTTCAGGAATGTAATTACTTCCATCTGAGATTTCTTTTTGTCCAATCCAAGATGAAGCTGGCCATCCTAACTGGTCACAAACACACACAAGAATCCAATTTCTAAGTGCAGTGAGGCCCTCACTAGGGAGACACAGGGAATGCCAAACCCCAGCTAGACAGAACTGGTGGGGGGGAGCTCCTCTTGTTTTTTAAGAAAAATGCTCTTTCTGAGAATTTTTCTAAGCTATTTGTGCAGTTGACAGAGGTAGACAGTAGACTAGAGAACACCGGCCATTGGATACTGCCTCATCAACAACCCTAACTCCCATCTTTCCCATTTCCTAATGGGCCATTCTACTGCAAACAAGGAGCTGTGCTCACTTCACCCCCACTCTGCAGGCATCTAGGGCTGGTAAATATCCTCATGCCTGCCAAGTGGGCCTCTCATGACCCTAATCTTCACTTCATACTGCTGGCACATGCCTAAAAACTTGCTCTTCCATTGGCCTTGGAGCATAGTGTCACAGCATGGGTTTGACTCAGTTTTCAGCAAGGGTAATTGGAAAGGACTGGCTTCAGTGCCTGCAGTCCTCATATGGTCTAAATGTGCAAGACCTCCTTAGTGAGCTACAAGGAAAGGGGCAAAATCGTCCCTGGACCAGCTCTATAACTCTAAGCTCCATCTTTGATCACAGTGCTTGCTCAACCCTTTTCCTTTACCTGTCCTTCCAGGTCAGGAATGGCACCACCCTTACTTCCCTGCTTTTATGGTGTATAAACAAGGTAAAAATCAGAGTGCCTGCAGGAGCCAGAGTCCATGATTACAGGGAGGTGTTGAATGGCAAAGCAGAGTCAAAGTTGTCCACTGAACGTATTATTTTGTTTTGCTGTGGGCAGATATTTTCTGATGTCTCTTCTCTCCCCACCCCAACCTCTGTTTTTTTGAGACAGGGTTTCTCTGACTTGCTCGGTAGACCAGGCTTTGAATTCAGGGATCTGCCTGCCTCTTTCTCCCAGTGCTGGGATTAAAGGTATATGCCACAATGCCTAGCCTCTGATGTGTTAACATTAATCAGGCCAGAGGAAATTTGCTCAGAGAGACCCAGTCTTTTGAGGTCACTATTGTCACTTGAAAGTAGTTACCTTTTGTCATCTTTTATATTTAAGAAGTTATTATAGAACCAGAGACCAAATGTCAAGGGTCAGATTTCCTAGAAATACATGTGGTCTGGAACAAATTATTTAGTTTGCCTGTGCCTCAAGGTTTATCTTCCTAAAAGATGCTTTCATTAAAAGATGTTGTCATTAAACATCTTCCATTTTATTTTGACCCCAAGGATAAATTTAATCCACGAGAAAGATTTGGTGGTACTGGGATTGAGTCTGGAGTCATATTAGCCACTCTTCTTCCCAGAGTCAGTTTCTCTTAGTGAGTAATTTATTGCACCTGTCTTAGGTTTGATTATTTCCATGGCTGTGCCTAGAGACTTTCTTAACTGCATGCTCACTTTACGCTGCAGTTCTGCTTCCTGCAGGTCTAGACGTCTGCAGGAGGATCTGCTTGGTTGTTCATTGTTATTTGGCTTTGCTTTAAATCACTCTCAGTTGTGTCTGTGCCAGATTTTTTTTTTTTTCTAATTAGAGAAAACAGGGTTCATGACTGTTACTCTTTCTGGTTTTATAGCACTTAAAACAGCTATGAATACCTGGACAGTTCCCAATTATAACAAACTTACTCATTAATTTACTGTCCTGTTAATAATAAGCAAAATAGCAGGAAATTGCTTGTCCACATACCATATGCTCCTTCCTGTGCACTTGGAGACAGCTCATCATCATTAGGTGCCAAACTACCCTGGTGTTCTCTGCCTGCCCTTCCTCAGCTGCTGTATCATCAAGCTCTTTGGAATTACTCCTCAGGGCATTTGGAAAGAGAGTTCCATTTCTGGCATCCTTAACTTCAACTCCTCAAGCAACCACCACCTACACTTCTGCTTTAAGCAGGTTTCAGGCTCCCTTATGGACTCCATCCAATCCATTAGTTCATTGACTGATTGAATAGGGTTTCACTACATAGCCCAGAATGGCTTTGGCTTAATGACCTCTTGATCTTGCCTCAGTCTCCCAAGTTGAGACTTCTGTTATGTGTCACCACGCCCAGCTACCTCATTTTAAAAAATATTTCTTGTGGTTAAAATGTGAATGCCCCCCATGGAGGGTCATATATTTGAATACTTGGCCATCAGGGAGTGTGGCACTACTTGAGAGGAATTAAGAGGTATGGCCCTGTGGGAGTAGTGGTGGCCATGTTAGAGGAAGTGTGTCACTGGGGTTGGGCTTTGGGTTTTCAAATGCCCAAGCCAGTCCCTGTGTCTCTTTCTACTTATGACCTGTGGATCCAGATGTAGACTCTCAGCTACTTCTCTAGCAACATACCTTCCTACACATCACCATGCTCTCCTCCAAGATGACAATGGAGTAAACTTCTGAAACTGTAAGCAAGCTCCAAGCCAATAACTTTTTTAAAAAAGGTAAGAGTTGCCATGGCCACTCTCCACAGATCACTGAGTAAGACACTTCCAGTGCTCTTTCCCAACTTGCTCCCTTGTCTCAGCCTAAAATATTACTGTTTCTCTTTCTTTTATAAAACAAGATGTCTTCTTTTTTCCTCCCCCTCCCCTACCCTCTCCTCCTCCCCCTCCTTCTCCCCCTCCTCCTCTATCCTCTCCTTCTCCCCCTCCTTCTCCCCCTCCTCCTCTATCCTCTCCTC
>JADRCD010221703.1:0-15347 GCA_019843815.1 Montemys delectorum | reverse complement strand
GCGTCAGCCCCCACCAAAGGCTAGTGGGATGCAGAGGATCGGTGTCCTTTGCTAATGTGATAGTAACTTCCGGAGTCCCCATGCCCTGACTGGCCACAGGAACCGTGGGGACAGCTCCAGCGCGAGCCAGGGGCCGAAGAAGTGAATAGGCTGCAGTGAGGGCGAACCAGACGTGGCCACAGCAGCCCGCCGGCACGCGGGTGCTAGAGACCTCCCGGGGCTGTGTAGGCGCCTCTTCCCCGGGGCTGCAGGCCTGGTGGGGAGGGTATCCAGGGTTTAAGCAGGTGGCTGACCCGGTGGGAGGGACCCTGGTACTGAGTCCCGGGGCCCGGCGCGCGTGGGTGCCTGCTCCAAGGAACCTGCGTGGGCATGGCCTCCCCTGTGCCGAGCTCCGCCGGAAATGAGGCGGGCGCGGCGACTCCCCGCGGGCGCGCGGACCCCGGAGGCAGAGGCTAGGTGTGCGACCCGGGCGTGCGGGTGCTGGATGCTGAGAGCCGGGCTCCGCGCGCCGAGGAGAACCGCTGAGTCACACGTTGCCGCGGGGTGTGCGGGGAGAGGGGGCAGGGCTGCCAAGCCGGGGCTGGGTGGCGGCGCTGCCCTAACCGGGCTTTGGGAGGCTCCTGGTGCAGAACTCAGCCCTTTGTCGCCCGCTGGGTGATGCGGAGGAGGGTCGCGCTTCGTGAAGATGATTATCTGTTCACAGCCTGCCTAGCGGCAGAAGGCAGCCTGCGTGGCTGGTCGGCTGCGGGGCTTCTTGGCAGGGAGTCGTGTGCAGGGCTAGTGTTGCTCTGGCTTTCTGGGGGGGGGGGCTTCAGTTTCCTCATCTGCACACTGGGAACGATCCAGCGGGCCTCCGAGCTTATGTGTACCAAACCCAAACGCATGGTGCCCACCTCACAGGAGGACAGCTCAAAGTGTTGCTCCCATCCGTATTCTACTTCCTCTTCTTTAAAAAACTCACCCCAGCAAGGTTCGCGGGAGGAAGTACTTTTCATGGTTCAGTGGCTGCTACTGCCATCCGCTGAACCTTCGGATTCCAACGCTGGGCTTGGATGGAGGTCCCTTGCCCTCATTCATCCTATGTTATAGAGCAAAGAGCCCGGTGGCCTGTGAGGAAGCCTGTTTTCATATGCCTCAGTTTCCCTATTTGTACAATGGGAAGAAACAAGGCCCCCTTCCCCATTCAGGCTCTGAGTAGTCCGAGGGGACCTTCGACCTGTAGAGGTGATTGGCAGTTGAAATGTGTTGAGCACCTACTGTGTCCTAGCTTTTCACATAGGGCCTGGTGGAAAGTCTCATCATGAGCCCTGCTCAGTGAGCAGTGTGTGTAGGACACAGGACTCAGATGTCCCTACCCTTCAGGGGTGTAGAAGAGTAATGTTATAGAGTGAAACTCCCTTAGAATCTAACTGGAAGGAATTAGGAATTTTGATCTCCCTAAATGAAAGTCCCCCCACCCCACCCTGTCACACTGTAGCATCCTGACAGATTTACACCCTGACTTCAAGGTCACAGATTTGTCACCTGGTCTACAGAATTGTGTTCAGGTCCTGCTTATGGCTCTCGGAGTTGCTCAGCCTCCGTGGATGAGTCACTGGGCTTCCTTCATTTTGCTTGTCTGTAAAGGGAGAAATCACGGTGGCCTCTAGCTCAGGATTGTTGAGATGACCGAGGCCTGGCCCCGAGGGTGTAAAATGCTCACAGAAAGGATTGGGCTTCCTGGAGGCATTTGCTAAATGTCCTAGAGACTCGCTTTACAAAAGACCCAGGTGTATGCCTTCCCACCCCCGCTGGAGGTAGGCTCCTTGCTCACTTATACACTCCAGCCTTGTCCTTTACTGCTGTTCCTCAAGCTAGCCATTTTCTTCCTGATGCTGGGGTGCTTCACTGATTCTCTCTTCCCTCCATGACACCCTACCCCTTCTGAAGACCAGCTCCAACAAAATCCTTGAATTCCCAGTCCAGTGTCATCTTTTGCTAGTGAGAGCTGAGTCTCTTAGCAAATCCTAAAGATCCTCAGAACAGTTTGAGTTCTGTTCACACTGTGGCGGTTTGGATGAGAATGGCCCCCAGAGGCTCCTATATTTGAATGCTCAGTATTCCAGAGTGGAACTATATAATAGGATTAGAAGGATTAGGAAGCGAGGCCTTGTTGGAGGAAGTGTGTCACTGGGTGTGGGCTCTGGGGTTTGAACACTGAGCCTATGCCAGACTCAGTCTCCATCTCTCTGCCTGCAGATTAGGATGTAGAGCTCTCGGTTATTTCTCCAGCACCATGGCTGCCACACCTGCTGCCATGCTGCCCGCCACCCAATACTGGATTAAGCAAGCCTTCAAAACTGTGAGCTTTCTTCTATAAGAGTTGCTGTGGTCATGGTGTCTCCTTACAGCAATAGAGCAATGACTAAGTCAGAGGTTGGTACTAGGGAGCAAGTACTGCTGTGACAGGCCTCACTATGCTGTTTAGGGGGGAAATGGAAAACTCTGGGACTTTGCACTAGAAAGGTGGTTGAACACTTTAAGCAGGGCCTAATTGGAATATGGAAGTATGGAAGACAATGCTAAGGGCAATTTGAACTATGGGGGCCCAGCTCAAGAGGTTTCAGAGGGGAAAAATACTATTAGTAAGTGGCCTAGAGATTAGAGAGCATTCTTGTGATATTTTGGCAAAGAATATAGCTGCTTTTTGCTCTTGCCCTAAAAGTCTGCCTGAAGCCAAATTGAAGCTTTTTTTTTTTTTTTTTTTTTGATTCATGATGTTAGCAGAGGAAATTTCAAGACAGCCTAGTATTGACTCTGTGGTTATTGGTAATCACTCTTATGCAGATCTATCATGAAAAGGAGCAAGTTGGACAAAGATATATACAAAATGTACAGTTTGAAGAGAGAAGGAGCACCAGGAAGTGTAATGGAGCTAAGTCCAGTGCTCAAGGAGATAAAAAAAAAATTAAAGAAAAGTCTGATGTTAAATGAAATAAAGGGAGTGGTGACTTCAGGGCAAGACCCACTCAGCTAAGCTTCCAACTTGTGAAAAGGAATTAAAGAAAAGCTTAAGCTCAGAAGGAAACAATCTACAACAGAAGGAAAGTTGATCCAGATGTAATTGAAAAAGGGGAGCAAGTTTCAGCCCCATCAAACTGTAGAACTTGGGAGCTTCAGCCACTGGCTCTGGCTTTAGAGCCAAGGATAAAAGGAAAGAGTGTAGGATGTCCCTCTGTGGCCAAGGAAAGCTACTGAGGCCAGGCATGCATCAGGGGTGTCACTGAGTGGAGGCCCAGAAAGCCCATTGTATGATGCTATGAATGTGAAGCCTAGATTGCCTTGAAAACCCCAAGATGTTGGAGATGCCAGGGTCGTGGGATGCTTGCTGAGGGGAGCTGCTGACCAAGTGTGAAACGAGCCCAAAAGAGGGAAGTGTGTTGCAATCAACAGAGCTAGAGGGAGCTGAAGTTCTGAAGAGTGCTTTGACACTGCGTGTGGAGATGCAGAGTCAGGGGTTTGCACTTCTGATTTTAGGTCTTGCTTCAGTTTAGCACTTCTTCATTATGCCATCTTTCCTCCATTTGGAATGGATGATCTGCCCACATAGAGACACTTCCCTCTATTGTACTAGCATATGTCTTAGCTCTTTTGCTACCCTAAGGTGTGCCTGTTGCCCAGAGATGTAAGAAGAAGGCATTGGATCCTCTGGAACGGCAGCTATACATGATTCTCAGCCACTCTGTGGGTTCTGGAAATTGAACCCAGGTCCTCTGGAAGAACTGCAAGTACTCTTAACTGATGAGCTATTGCTCCAGCCCCGTTGTTATTTCTTTTGGGAGGATAGGATCTTCCATTGAACCCAGAGTTTATTGTTAGGGCTAGCTGACTTGCCAATGAGCACTAGGGATTCACCTCTCTCTGCCCCCCAACCCCCGTTGGGGTTACTTGTGTGACTGTGTGCATGTGCATGCTGGGCTTTCATGTACACGCTGGAGATTGAACTCTCACCCTTATGTTTGCATGTCACACACTCTACTGACTGAATATAGGAGCTAGGAAGATGATTCCATTCTTTCCCCTAATTCTGGAGATCCTTCTAATTTTGGAGTAGAGGTCCTAGACCCCACCTCAGCCCCAGCCCCAGCCCTAGCCCTAGCCCCGCTCTGGGAATCTTGTTCCGAGAACTCTCTCCAGACAACCTGGTGCCATGACTTCTTTTATTGTCTTTGGGTCAGCTTGACTCACAAGCTGCTGAGATGAAAACTCAGAACTTCATGTTGACTCAGAGACCTCGGCTGTCTGAGGGAGAATGGCTTTGACAGCCATGTGTTGCTAATTAGCTGTCAGTGTGGAGAAGCCTCAGGTCCACCTTCTCATCTAGTGAAGGGAAGGCAAATTCAGTGACCTGCAAGTGTCCTTCTCATTCAGTGTTCTCTGATTCTAAAGTCAGAACCACAGGTTTTACCTCTTTTTCCCTGGACATAATCCCCTTATCCTTTGTTGTACAAGACTAGACTCTGAGACCCACAACTGCCATCTTGTGGCATTCAGCTGTGCCCACTTGCAAAAGATCACCTCAGATGGGCTTGTTTGCTGTTTATATCTCCCCCATAGAGGGTTAGGGAGAGCCACAGAACCTCATCTGAGTATCCAGCTGCACTATAGCCTCCACCCCAGGCCACAAACACACCTTGGTGTGAATTAGAATAGCTAGGAGGGTTTTTTTGGTGTATGCTCTTGACTGAACTCAGCTGTGTTGAGGGTTAATATGCTCTTGGCTGTGGGTACAGGACACAGAGAACTTGGGAAATGGAAGCTGTTAGGGTGGTGGGGGACCTTGAGCCTAAGAAGGGGGGTTGTAGGATGGGGGTGCTGGGAAGCAGGAATAAGTAATGAAGTAGAAGCTATCAGGGCAATGGAGGGATCTGAGCCTAAGAAAGGGAGAGCTCTAGATTGGGGTACTGGCAAGTGTCTATCAGACATTTTCAAGAACTACATCGATCTTCCAAAGGATGCTCTGTTTGAGACAGACCCAAGACTCAGTTACAGACTAAGGTGGATATATCTGAGCTTGGCTAGATCTAGTCCGCACACCCATCCTTTTCGTAGTGGGCTGTTCAGCATACCTTCTGGACTTTCCACAGCTCATAGCTATGGTCTTGGGCCAGGTGCTCAGCCTAGGGGCAGTCCCAGCGGTGACCAGTTGTCCTGTTTGCACATGGTACGTACTGAGGGAGCATGGTCTCTTGGTTCCTGAAATCCTTCAGGCATCACTCCAGGATGTAGGTGTCTCTTTACCTGTGCCTGTGTACTCTGTGTGATGTTAGAGTTGTCTGTCCTTACAGGACTGTGCTGGCTTTATAGCTGACGGAATCCAGAGGGTTCAGGTGAGCAGGGGTCTGGCCTGTGGGGTCTAGCACATCCATCGAATGTCCGGTGTCTAGGCTGACCCCTCCATTGGCCAGCCTCCCCTCCCTGACCTGTTCTCCTAGAAAGAGAAGACTTCAGGCAGTGACTCCTCTGATTGGTCCAAGGGTATTTTCTTCACCCAGAAGCTTCCAGAATGGGAGCAGGTGTTAGTTCTGGAGAAAAAGTATGAGATAAAGTATATTGGAAATGGGGCCCACTTGACAGAATACAGAAGCCCCATGGTTTCTCATAGCCATCTTGCCACCCTGAATGTCAAGCCTGCATTGTTTGTGGCAGGAGGGAGATTTCTAGACCCTCAGGCTTTTTGTCAGGAAACCCAGGAGGGAGCCTTTAACACCCAGGAGACTGAAGGTAGGAAAACCTGGAGCAGTTTGCACCAGCTCCTTATCTGGGGAGCCCCTACTGTGTCTTTTATGCAACTCAAGTCAGGGCTGCTTGGTCCTGGATTTCCCTCCATGGACTGCTGCCGATGTCTCTGTCTCTGTGAGCTTCCCCCCCTGCCATTGGAAAAATTGTTCCCAGCTCAACCAGGGACTGGAGCTCAGGGGCCCCCTCCTAATAGCATCTACAGATGAGATATGGCCAAAGCCAGAGTTGCCCCCAGAACTCTCATCAGCCTGGCAAGCCAAAGCCCCATCCCCACCTATGAGGAAACTGAGTTTAGGGGAGGGGTTAGTGGTGCTGACATGGAGTCCAGGAAGAGCCAGTGTTTGCTAGATTGGTGCTCCCCTTGCTTCTGCCGGAGCGGCTTAGTGAGCCTTCCTAGGCTCCATAGCCTCCCATTAAGGGATTGGGGGAGGTAGGGTCACATCCTTCACATCTCTTGGCCTCAGTTTCCCTGGGTTGCCTGGTAGCTTACATATCATCATGCTCGGTGATCAAAGTGCTGTGTAAATACTACAGTTAAATGTGGGAAAGGAAGTCACCACTCTAGTTTCCCTAAACCCTTGTCTCTGCCTGCCCTGTTTTATGTAGCCCAGGCTGGCCTCCAAATCACGAGTGTAGTGGAAGTTCTTGACCCTCCTTCCCATGTCTCTGGGGCTACAGGTGCTACCATCACACCTGACTCCTGGGTCCCCTCAGCTGGAGCTGAGCAGGCATAAATGGTAGCTTTGTGCCTTTTCCTTCTCAAGTTCTAGTGTGTTCCCTCACCGGCTCCTGGCTCTTGCTTTTTTCCCTCTAGCTTTTGGATTTTGTCCTTAAGGCTCCCGGGGCTAAGGGACATTTTGATGAGAGATGTTCCGGGGCTTGGGAGGTGAGCAGTGTTACCAGGTGAAGTCCTGGGGTTCTGTGGGGAGGGTAGCAGATGTGGAAGGTGGGAACTGGCAGATGTAAGGGCATAGGAGCCGCCCAGGCCAGCAGCCTGCAAGCCTCCACTGAGTCTGTCTCTATGCCTGGGTCTGTTTTGAATAACAACAGTAATGTCATTATAGAAACAAAATTGAAGCTGCTTTTCTAGCTTAGCATGAGGTCATGTGGTTTTCCAGGCTTGGCTGCAGGGTGCACAGCCTTGTGGTGCACAGCCTGGGCAGTCTGCAAGGACCCCATACCAAGTGTGTGGGACCAATCTGGCTGTGCTGTCCTGTCTTGACATTTCCAAGCATGTCTCTTGGAGCTGAGGTTCTGGGGGATGGAGGCAGACTCTAAGGAGGCAAGGTTTGGAACGGGCTCCTCCCCCTCAATGTCCAGCATCGTGGACCTCACATGGCCACTCGTCACCCTACAAGGCCCTCTGCCTGCAGCATGTCTCTATTGAAGGAGTCAGCTCTGCTAGATATTGTGTCTAAGCAGTGACATCCAGAAACACTAACCTTCAAGATAATAGCATTTAAGAAACTAAGGGTGAGGACATGGTATAAGGACACCCACTTTTTCCTCTTCTTCGCACGTGCTAGGCAAATACTCTACCTAATAAAAAATAGTTTTTTTTTTTAATTTTCATTTTGAGACCGGTTCACCAAGTTGCCTAGATGGGTCTTGAACTCATCATTCTGTCGCCCAGACAGGTCTTGGACTCTGACTCCTCCTGCCTCTAGAGCTTCTTTGATTTTAGAGTTCAAATTTTAACCCCGTCACTCCTGAAGGCAGGTGGCAGAATGGGGCCAGGCTTCAATTTTCCCTCCAGGTTCACTTTACTGGATCACCTGTGTATTTAGCCTAAAGCAGCCTCTGCTGAGGACCCCATCCGTGGTGAGGAGCAACCCACATGGCCAGAGCCTGTGGGCAGCCTTTGTTCTGCTTCAATGGGCCATTCAGCCCATGTCCTGGAGGACAATGGCCCTACTGTGTCAGGGTCAGGGCCACCGTGGCTCTTTGGGTGGGTCCTGCTCTCTGTGTCCAGGAGAGGAGCCCAGACACTGCCAGGCACAAACACTGACTGTGCGCCGGCTGTCCTGCCAGAAGAGCACTAAAGCCCTATAGCTTACTGCATCACTATCCCAGACCTGGGACTGATGCTCACCCCGCAGCTCTCAGGGCTACCAAGCAGAATTTTGTAGACCCTCCCTTCCTCCCCTCTGCACCGCAGGGGCCTTTTCTCCAAGGAGCCCATAACCGCCAAGCTGCACAGACGTCTCAAACTCTAACTCCTAAGGCATGGCATGTAATCAGAAGTGAGCAGGCCAGCTGTCCCTGCCCTGGTGGTCCCAGTTACTAAATGTGGTGGCCAAGCCTGTGGGCAGATGGCTTGCCTGCTTTTATAACTCTAGCTTTATTCCCCCATGAAATTCAAGATGCTAGGCAAGTGCCCACGCCTCCGTTTACCCCTTGGTAAAATCAGAGTACGTGGAATACCCAGTTTGGATACAGCATCCTGTCTGTCCAGAGTGTGGCCGCTCAGAATACCGGCTTTGGTGGGAGTCTGCTGCCATGGAACTCCAAGATGCATTCCTTATTTTCAAAGCGTAGGGGCTCCTAACCGGTTACCCAGGCTTCAGCTGGAAGCTTTGGAAATGTGGAGCCACACAATTGCCCCCCAAAACTTCTCCCCATGTGGACTGATGTAGAGCAAGATGTGAGGCCCATGCCTGCAACTGGCTGGGCCTCTCAAGTGTTTCATGATCCAGGCTGGGCTGCTCCCCATTTTCCTGCTGAAGGCACTACTCTGTGTGGCCTTGTAAGTCACACAAGTGTCAACCTCCACGGGTCCACATCACATGGTCAGAAGTCTGGCCTTTCACCAGGAGCTTTCAGCACCCCAACTGGTTTAGACCTGCCCAGTAGCTAAAGGGGGCCTCTTTTAGGCCACATCTGATGACCACATGGACGATGAGGAAGAGTGGGCATGGCTGACTTCCCCTTGAGGTGTGGCAGGTGCACTGTGAGGTGACACATAGGGCAGCCCTCCAGGGCCTGGTACAGTGGGGATGAGCCGTCTTTCTCCCCAGGGTGAGAGCGGCAGAAGGACTAGCACAGGCTCACCTGTGTGTGCTCCTCCTGCTTCTGCTGGGATGCCTTCATTCCAGTACCAGTCGGTGTGTGCGGAGCCAGCACTCTCTGGGAGCAGAGGGTGGGCTCTTCATCTAGAATGTGGTTATGACATAGTTGACACCAGTTCCACAGAAGCCCCGGAACCAGTGGCTGAATGTCGTGCCTGCCTATATGAGAAAACATTCTGATAGCAGCTCAAGGCAGACAGGGTTTATTTTGGTGCTCAGTTCAAAGTACAGCCTACCACGGTGGAGAAACGAGAAAGGGAAGGTGAATGCTGGTGCTCATTTAGTCCTTTTAACCCAAGGCCTGTGCCCCCATTCAGTCCAGGCCCTGCCCATGGAATAATCCAACCCTGGGTTTTCCTTCTTTAGTTAGCCTAACTAAAAAGATCTCTCCTAGGGTTATCCAGAGACCAGGATATCAGGTGATTCTAGACCCTGTGTTATTAGCAGTTAGTCATCACAGATGTGGCTGACCTGGTGGTGGGCAGCATTATGGTGGCCCAGACCCTTCCACCTGTCAGCTTTCTCCTTCCCTGTGTTCTTTGAGGCATTGTGTGGATGTAGCTCACTGGCCTCCCAAACACTTTAGCTCACAAGTGATACCTTTCACTCCAACCCCTCCCTCCCCCACCCTCATTCCATTGGCTGGAGCTAGTCACATGGATCCACCCAGCATAAGGAGGAGCTGGAGCATGTAGTCTGTGGCTAAGTAGCCCAGGGATGGTGTTATTATTAAGAGAGCATGGATCTTGGTGGGCTGCCATCTTTGCCACATGACTTGACCAAACTAAACCTCCTGCTTTCAGTCTAAAAGGCTCCAGTGAGAATTCTGTAGCTCTGGGTGCAGTACAGACACACACCTTTAATTGCATCACTCTGGAGGCAGAAGGATCTCTTGTGAGTTTGGAGCCAACCTGATCTACATAGTTCCAGGACAGCCAGGGTTACATAGAAAGATCCTGTGTAACCCTGCTCTTCCAAAAAAAAATTCTGTATTCGAAACCCTCACCCAAACCTTGCTGACCTCAGTGTCCTGGTGACCCTGGTGATGAGGGACCAGAGTGGAGAGGCAGAAATTATCAAGGGAGGTCAGGGATGCCTTTACTTGGGAAGGTGATGTCTAAGCTGAGGCCAGAAATGTTGAACTCAGGTGGCCAAGGTGGACACAGGCATCGGCTTCACGGAAGTGAAGTCGGGGAGGGGGCCAGCCTTGCTGGAGCAGTTTGTGAGGCTGTTAAATGCAGGAGATTCATGGAGTGGGTAGGGGGCCAGTGTAGGAGGGAGACAGGTAAATGGCTTTAAATGCTCCAATAAGGAGTTTGGATTTTGAACAGTCAACCCCGAGGAGTCATGTAGAGGTGGGTCTGTCCTTGTTTGAAAGCATTTTCATTTCTGTTGTAATATCACAGAATATATGCGCATGTGTATGAAGGTCAGGAAATACAGAAAAAAGGAAACCCCGTTACTGAAAGTTTGGGGTATTTTCTTTTATATAGGTATATATGTTATCCCCTATTTACCTGCATATCATCTACTTATCATCTATCATATACCTGTCTGTTATTTATCTTATCGCCCATATCTGTCTGTCCTGTCTATCCATCTGTCCACCCATCATTTGTCTATCATAGTTGATGATCCATATTCTGTCTCTCCACCCCTGTATTGACTGCTTAAGTAAAACAAGCATTTTTGGGTCATTTATCAAATGCTAATGGTGGGTTTTGCTTGTTAAGCTCTCCCTTACTAATATACTTCGACAGCTTTTAGATTAGAAGGGCCCCAGCTTTCTGTCTGAGCCTGCAGATGCGGCCATTGCAAAGTGCTAGGGACAAGGCAGCTTAAACAGTAGAAATGTGTCAGCCCACAGTTCTGGACATGACAAATCCAAGGTCAAGGTGTGGTCAGAGGTGGCCTCCAGGGTCTCCTCTTCTTGACTGGTGGACGGGATCTTCTCTCTATGTCCTCATGTGGTTCTCAGTTTGTCTGTGTCTGTCTGTCTGTTTCTCTCTCTCTCCCTCTCTCCCTCTCTCCCTCTCTCTCTCTCTCTTGCTGTGTCCTTGTAAGGACACCGGGCACGTTGGATTAGGACAGACCCATGAGAGCTTATTTTACCTCAGCCACCTCTTCAGGGAATCCGTCTCCAGGCACAGGCACAGGCACAGTCTGAGCTCCTGGGGTGGGGCACCATGCTTCAACAAATGAATTCTCAGGACACTGTTGCCACTGGTAGCATCCGTCAAGAGCTCTTCCTAGGAATTTTAATAAGTTGCGTGCTGGTGGGTGTTGAAGCACCGTCTGCCAAGGGTCATGCAGGCCCCTGTGACGGGCCCTACTCTGTACACTTTTGTGCATCTTTGCCTTTTTCTCTGGGAAGCAGGTCGGCTTATTATGGAATGTCTTCAGGGACTCTGAGCTCTCCCCAGGGAATCTCACTCAGCGGTGCCCCAGAGCCCGCTACAGTCCAACCTCCCACACTTCCAACATGACTATAAGGACACAGTGATCCGGCAGTGTGTTGAGGCTCCCTGCAGGTGCTTCCTGGCTGGGGTGTCCGTTCGGCTGAGGGATGTGTACACCCTCCTGGCCTGTCTTTCTGATCACCTGTCACCTCTGCAGGAAACACAGCTCCTTGCTTTTTCATTTGTTCCTTGTAGTGTTTAATTTTGTGTGGTTGGCTGCTAGTCCGTGTCCTTGATCGTTCATATGGCTATCATCTTCTGAGAAGAACCAATAGGACGTGGAGGAGGTGACAGTGTGTGGCTTTGGAGTCTGGCCAACGACAGGTTGTGCTCTAGGCCAGGCCCTGCTCTTTGGGTTTGGAAGCAGCCATTTTGTGAGGAGGCTTCTGGCAAAGCTAACAGCCAGGGCCACTGTATGGGTGAGTGACTACCACAGGGAGTAGAGAGGATCATGCAGATAAAATACTCTAGTTGAGTCAGATGAACTGTGTGGGGAGCAAAGAGAGACCCCTAAGACCTGCCCAGTGACAAAGAGATTTAAAGCGATAGGCATTTGACCAGTCATGGCTTCTCACACTGAGTCCTCTATCCTGCCCCACCATCTCCTCCCACTTGCCCCAAATTGTGTGACTCTCTGTGACTCTGCTGGCTCTTCTAACCCCCCTCTCCCTCAAGTGATCCCTTGTGTTAGACTGTCTCAGCTTCTGTTGCTGATGACTGCAAAGCTCTGACAAAATGGACGGCTCCTCTAGGGAGGGCAGAGCCACTTGAGCCTGAAGGGCAGGAGCCCAACAACCTTTCTGCAACAGCTGGGTGCCTGCTCCACGCCTTGGCATCAGACACCATGTCCACTGGGTGTGTCTGCTGCCTCTGCACCCAGCTCACCACCTGCTATCTATTGGGGCCTGAAAAGTGTGTTTGAGGGAGGAAGGGCAGTGAAGGAGCCACTCTTCACACCTGGCCTCAGTGGTGCCGATGAGCTCCTCACCGGGCGTCGTACTTTCCCCCTGGCCTAATCCCCCAGGACTAGTAGTAGCTGTCCATTTATAGTTTGGAGTTGCAGGAAGTGAGGATTTCTGGTTTTGCAGCTTAAATGCCACAGCCCTGGATGACATAGTTCAGACTTCTCTCAGCATCGTGGGATCTAAACCATCCCAGTGAACAGTTTTGGAGGGCTCCTTGTGCTCTAGACGTAGACTGTGATATGTGACCAAGTCCCGTCTATGTTGGTGGGCTACATGCATCTGTCCGCCCAGGGACAGACAACTTAATTGGACCATTGTGCTGCTTCCATGGCTCCAAGTGGAATGGTGGTACCTTCTGCAAGTTCATGTTAAGTCCAAACCTCTGTGTAAAGGTTTTTGGGAGGTGTTTCAGTCACTAGGGTTAATTCCCCAGAGAGCTCCTTTGTACCTTGGCTTGAGAACCCAGTGAAGAGATGCTGTGAATCCAGGAGAAGTCCTCACCAGATAGAAAACCAGCCTGGACCTTGCTTGACCTTCCAGACCCCAGTCCTGTGAGAAATAAATACCACCCAGGCTGTGGCATTTTGTTAGAGCTAGCCTGAGTGGACTGATGGGACTTCCCCTGTGACATGCTCACTTGATGCTTTCCAAATAAGAGCAATTCAGAACAGTAATCGGCTGATAGAGCTGCATTCAGCAGAGACAGAGAGAGAGAGATATATGCATTGGGCTGGGAGGGAGGCTCAGTGGTAGAACACTTGTCTTCTGTGTGAGCCCTGGAGAGAGAATGCTCTCTCCATTAGTGTATTCATCAAGTGGGACTTGGATTAATGCAAACTGTAGAAGTCAGATGCTCGGACTGCTAAGGCAGATGGCCTTGAAGAGGGTCATCTGCAGCCAGGACTCCATGAGAAAGGAAAATAGTGTGCCACCAGGATGGAGACACCCCCAAGGAGGAAAGGCTCGGGAAACACTCTGTGTTGAGGAAACATCCCAGGCTAGTTAGTATACTTCCACTGAACCCCACTACACCCAGCTTTAGCAACTTGCAGGTACCCCATACCTGAAGCAGAAAGCCAAGGATGGAGCCTCCCATTGCTCTAGATTTTGAAAGGGCTCTCCAGGGCATGGAAGGACTTTTCCTTAGCTTCAACTGCCCAGACCCCAGCAAGGAGAAGCCAGTGTGGCTTGGACCACTGTCCTAGCCAAGGGAAGAAAATGCACAACTCAGAATTCACAGTGCTTTCGATTCTAGTGTCTGAGCCAGGCCTGGGGCTGGGATAACAGTTGATGTCTGTTTGACAGAATCTAGAACCATCTGAGAGACGGGCCCCTGGGCATTCGTAGATTATCATGATTGTGGTAACTGTTGTACGAAGAACCTCTGAACTGTGGGGTTGTTCCCTGAGTAGGGCATCCTGGACTGTAAGAGATGGAAAAAGCTGGCCAGCCCTGGGGAGCATTCATTGCTGTTTCTTGGGTGTGTCTGTGATGTGAGCAGCTGGAGTTCCCGCTGCCCTGACTTGCACTTTTGACTGTGAAGCTGAATAAACCTGTAAGCTGTACTTTTGTCAGGATATTCTATCCTAAGAACAGGAAAAGAAACTAAGCTGGTGGCTCACACCTGTCATCTCAGTATCATCTAGAGCCTGAGGCAGGAGGATTGCTGTGAGCACAAGGCCAGCCTGGGTTACAGAGAGAGACCTCTCTGGGCCTCCATTCCACCCTGCCCCCAATTACAGTATCCTTAATAAATAGCAGCTTACTTACTAATTTCCCTGTACATTTGTAACAGTCAGGAAGAGAGCTCATAACGTCTTGTTTAAAGGTCACAGGGCGATTGTAAACTGCCTCCTTGATTGCTGAAATGACTTTGAGTTAAGTTAGCCGGGACCATCATTGATACTTCCCCAGATGCTGTGTGAAGGGAGGACACTGGTGTTGGAAGTACAGCAACTGCCCTTCTAGGGTGAGACCTTGGTGTTTTATCCCCCAAATGAAGGCAGTGACTTCTCTCTTCACCAAAGGCTGCAGTTCAAGAGGGTCAGGCATCCAACCTTGCCGTGAACGGATGTGGTCCATGGCCCGGCTCTGACAGGGACTCTGCTGTCCCTCCTTGATGTTCTTGTGGGCACATCCCCCACCAGCATGAGCACATTGGGCCCATCTGGTGTGGAATGGCCCCGATGGAGCGAACTGAGTGGTAGCTATTCCTATGCCAGCTCTCCACGAGGAAGATGATAAAAACACCGTGAATATTTCATAGCCCGGAGGAGAGGTTAGGCACTTTATGGAAGCCATGAGAGCACAGTCCATCATCCTGCACCCACAGTCAGGCTAGGCGTGGCGGAGCCCGGTGAGGGGCTCCAGCGGGAAGGTTTTACTGTACTTCTCTGTAATTTATCTTACTACAGAATGGCTTGAAGATGCGGAAAACAGAAAAAAGGTGTGTGTGTGTGTGTGTGTGTGTGTGTGTGTGTGTGAGAGAGAGAGGGTGGGGGGAGGGTAGACATGATATCCCTGATTTCACCACCGCTAGAAACATTGTATGCATTTCGTATACTTCCTTTTAAGCCCCCTTCAGATCATAATATTTTGTTTCTTTTAAAATATTAAACACACTGGAAACATCCCCTATTATTATGTGCTTATAGTAAACAGTTTTATTGGCTATATACTATTTCATCATGTAGAGATAATTATGCATTCAGTAGTTACACACGAATTCATTCATCACATTAATGTTGCCTGTGGTAGGTATGTAGGGGGAGGGGTACAAAAGGAAGGAATACTATGCAGGACCTGTGGAGACAGAGATGAAGCAGATGGTCCTGATCTAGAATGATAGGGGTGCAGTGAGTCTGGCTGCAGCCTGGAACCGAGTATTCAGAGGTACCCAGGTTTTGAGATGGCCTTGAAGCAGTTATGTGGTGGTAGGTTTGCAGGCAGGAGAGTGGTGGCACAGTTGTGGGTGAGGCACAGTGGTCAGGATCAGCTGGTGTACTGTGTGTTGTGGAGCCATTGCTGGTCGGTCTTGGAGGTTCTAGGCAGGCGTGGTGGATCCTAAGAGAGCT
>JADRCD010221698.1:0-10000 GCA_019843815.1 Montemys delectorum | reverse complement strand
CAGAAAAAAATGAACAAAAGATCCCCAAACTAATTAATGTAATTTTACCAAAGAAATGACCACAATACATAGGAAAACAGGTAAACAAGTGTTTTTTTAGTTATATAAGTATTCTAATATTCCACTTTCCCATAAAATGTGCCTCAATAAATGTATTTTCTTTTTATAATGACTGTAAATACCAATTCTGAAAGCTGGCTCAAGGAAGAGTATCTCCATTTAATGAAATGAATTCCTTAGCTATTTGCCTGTTCTGGAACAGTACAATTTCAGTGTTTTTTTTTTTTTTTTTTGATAACTTAAGCAATAAATATTAGAAAAGATAATTTAACAATCATATTTTTACAGAAATTATACTATTGTGGGAAGAAATTGAACATTAGTAAAAAAACAGACAATTATTGTGAGAAGCATCCTTACATTAATTTTTCTTTTTGTCTTATAGAAGCATTGTTGCTACCATATCTCTGCTTTATGTGTCGATCAGGTTGGCTGTTATGATAAGGCCACACACAGCAAAGATTTGTTTTCTCACTCCATCTGTTTGGCATGTACTGCGCAGATTAAAAGAAAAATTCCATCCTCAGTGGAACAGAATGTTTGGTAATACATCTATCATATTTTTTGATTTATCTGTGAGTCATTTTGTCCATATGCCTAACAGGATTGTGGGCTTGCAAAAAGGCTTCATAAATGAAATCTACTCCACAAAAACGAAAGAGACTTAATGAAAACATTACATTTGTCATGAAATTGCTACAAAAATACCAAATAGCAGTGGGTATATAACAGGTTTGGAGAGGCAGAAGGCATTGCTAAGATCACTGTCTAATCGAAGTGGAATTCTGTGAGTGGGAGTGTTTTCCTGTATATGTGAAAGAGGATTGCAAACAATGTTGTAGAAAAATATTCAACCAAATGAAATGTTTGTATCTGCAGTGCCAGGCTGAGGGAATGTGATTCAGTCATATGCTGTTTCCTATCAATTACATTTTAAACTTCTGTTCCCAATTGATTTATAATAATTATTTGTCAGACTAACACATTGAAATGAGGAATAGGCTGGTACATATAATTTAAAAATGACTTAAACCCATATATTCATCAATGTGCCAATGGTTTTGCTATTTATTTTGGTTTTCATGCTATTTATCTTTTCTTTTCTCTCTCACTGGTATTGAATTTCTATTCTTACTTTGAGTTCATCATATGTAACCTTGGTATAGACAATACATTGCCACTTTCTAGCTGTATTAGTATTACCCATAATATTTTATTACAGTATCTTGCTAAGGAGGTAGAACCTATAAAAATAATCACCATCCTGCTAACAATTTAAAGTCAATTAAATTTTCTAAGAATACTAAAAGGCTTTTAGCAATGATTACCGTTTCTCTGTAATTGTAACCTAGAATTTGTTGTATGTTTTTTTTATCTCTTTGTAACATAATTATAAGCCTCTTGCTAAGAAAATCCTGAAATAAATGCTTGTGGAAATTTCAAAGACACTGACCAAAGTGTCTTTTATTCTGTAAGTACAGAATAATGGGCAGGTGATGTCACTGGGAAATTAACTGAATCTTTAGAGAATTTGAAATAGAAGTTCTCGGATTTGCCACCTTCAGGCTGCTTTGGTTTCAAACAGCTTCCCTTTTCACCTGAGAAGATGTTTTTAGACAGAAGCCCTCTTGAGTTCTTGTTTAAAATTTGGTCATCCTTAGAGAGAAAGTCAATGAGTGCCCTTTGCTCCTTCTAGCTTATTTTAAATAATTCATTTCTATGTACACAAAAAAAGAAGATAAATATGAAATGCTAAGTCTTAACATGCAGTCCGAATATTCTTGTTTCAAGTGGCAATAGAAACTCCATTTTTAACTAAGTTTGCTATCAGACTACATGACTATACAATTGTGCTTTTTAAAATACTTGCATATGATTGGAAACTGAAAGTAGATAATATAACTTTCAGGCTTAGCTGTTTTTCTGTAGTGTGTATTTTAAAATCTGGTCATTTCTCATAAGAATATGAGCACAAACTTAGGTGCCACTAAGTATATGGACTTGAGCTAATATATATACTTGGACTAAATTGTACACTATTTTTTACATATACATTAATCTATTTTCCCTTGAAATGTGCCATTCTTTATCTCTTCTACCTTCATTATGTATTTAGCAGTCCAATCTTAATCTTTACCCTAAGGATGATATATATGCCAAAGCTTCATCTGTTGATCAAAACTATCTCATTGAAATATTCCATCCAGTGTTTGTAATAACGGAAGATATTTATGTCTCTTAAAACAATGAGCCTCTATTTTCTTTATTTTGAATGTCTAATGCATTAATAAATTCCAGATTCACAATTCCAGTATTTTCTCTCAAAGATAATGTTTTTTAATCTGATAAAATTTTGGTAGTTGTGCTGGATTTTATTACAACAGTATTTTATTATAGTATTACAGCTCAGAAACTAAAATTGATAGTCAGCATATCTTTCTTTTAATCTCTAAGTAACTGACAGTTTATTTATATACATATCAAATATATATATATATATATATATATATTCCACATCCATATACATATATGTATACATATAATCATATGTTTCTCATATGGGCCAGGAAATTGTAATTTCTTTGTGTCTTACTCAACACTGACGTAGAAGCCCACATAGATTGCAAAGTGGTAAGAAAATGTTATTCAAATTAAACTATACAACATGTCAGATGCACTGTTAGTGGTGACAGGAAACCACATGAATGGTAATATTCTAAGACCCTCATTATTTTTAGAGTCTCCTCTTTCTTAGGTTCTAGAACAAACGTTTTTGTTTTGGTGCATAGTGTGGGTGGTTCCTTTTTGTGGTTGACAAGTTTGAAATAAGATTTACTCACTGCTGCCTTCCTTATCATGATGTGTCAGATTGTAATTACATACAGGCAGAATTACATACAAATATAAGATAGTACATATGCCAGTTCTCCTTAAATTTTCACCGTGGAAAACAATATTATTTTGTTGCTCACTAACACAAGTCATCCCATTGCCCATCCAGAAAGTGATCAAGTAGAAATGGAGCTTTATGATCTGAGCTAGATCAGGGGCCCAATACCTGCCCACATGCTACAGCTTATATGCTTCTGAGGAGGTCCAAAGTAACCAAGGACACAGAGCCCAAATGACTGGGCCCACTTGCCCTGCTGATCTCCACCTTCCATTGGTCTGCCTGATATCCTCTCATACCCTACAGCCTGTCTGCCTCCCAGGAGGGCTGCATTACCCAGGGATACCTACACAGATACACTACTGACTGCCTCCAAGTACAGTGACTTTACCTCTCACCAACCAGTTAACAGTTAACAACAGAGAGAACCAGATGGCCAGAGCCAAGCTCAAGATCAAAAGCAACAGAACTTAATGAAATATGGCACCACCAGAACCCATTTCTCCCACCACAGCAATCTTTGGTTACCACAACACAATTGAAAAGCAAGATAATGACCTAAATTTCCACCTCACGAAGACAGAAGTCTTTAAGGAGGATATAAATGAACCCACAGACTGTTTCCCAGAGTGGTTTTACCAGCTTGAAATCCCACCAGCAATGGAGGAGTCGTCCTCTTTCGCCACATCCTCACCAGCATCTTCTGTCACCTGAGTGTTTGATCTTGTCCATCTGTCTGGTGTGATTTGGAATCTTAGGGTCGTTTTGATTTGCATTTCCCTGATGCCTAAGGATGTTGAACATTTCCTTAGGTGCTTCTCTGCCGTTTGAGATTCCTCAGTTGAGAAATTTTTGTTTAGCTTAGCTTTGTACCTCATTTTTAAATCGGATTATTTGGCTCTCTAGAGTAACTTTTTGAGTTCTTTGTATATATTGGATATTAGCCCTCGATCAGATATAGGGTTGGTAAAGATCTTTTCTCAATCTGTAGGTTGCCATTTTGTCCTATTGACAATGTCCTTTGCTTTACAGAAGCTTTGCAATTTTATGAGGTCTTATTTGTCAATAGTTGATCTTAGAACCTTAGCCACTGGTGTTCTGTTAAGGAAATTTCCCCCTGTTCTTATGTGTTTGAGAATTTCCCCCACTTTCTTATCTATTAGATTCAGTGTATCTGGTTTTATGTGAAGGTCTTTGATCCACTTGGACTTGAGCTTTGTACAAGGAGATAAGAATGGATCAATTTGCATTCTTTTACATGCTGACTACCAGTTTAACTAGCACCATTTGTTGAATATGCTGCCTTTTTTCCACTGGATGGTTTTGGCTTCTTTGTCAACCATCAGGTGACCATAAGTGTGTGGGTGTATTTCTGTGTCTTCAATTCTATTCTATTGCTCTATTTTTTTATAGGTAAATAAAGAGTCCAAGGCCAATGACTAGGCAATTTTAGGATACCTAGCAAGAAATGTAGAGGAGAAGATAGGATTCTACCATGAGATGGGCATAGGATGGAACACGATATGAAGGAGCAGGAGGATGAGACGAAGGAAATGTAGGTGCAAAGGGAAAGCAGCCCCATGGGAGGGCTACCAGGAAGGAAACAGGGCAGCAAATATAAATTATCAATTTAGAAAGTGTTAACTCAGGTATAGTGGAGGGGAGTGTGTAGTATCAGAAGGGAGGTTTGGAAGTACCTAGCCATTGAGATTGTTCAGGCTTATCAAAATGCAAAGGTTTTGTGTACCTGTATTTCATTTGTGAATCCAGAGCTCTTGGGAGAGAGAAAAGCCAGGAGGACAAACTTTCCAGGACCTCAGAGTGATATATCAATTTACCATTACAGGAGATAAACAACTTCCAACGTTGTGGTGGGGGACCTTCTGCAAAATATGAGAGACCTGGGAGGTGAGAGAATCTAAAGACTCTATGTGAGTGATCTTAGCCAAAATGCCCAACATTGGGGAGAGGGAACTCAGAGCATCCTCCTCCAGTAGATGAACAGGGCCTCAAGAGGAGGGACAGGGTTACTAACACACAGTCAGATTATTTGACCCAGAACTGTTCTTGCCAAAAATGCAGAAATGACTGAAGGAAAGGAGGTCTGATGACCAACCCAATTTGGGATTTATCTCATGGGAAGGAACCAAGGCCTGCCACTATTACTTATGCTATGATATGTTTACAGATGGGAGCCTGGCATGATTGTCTCTGAGAGGCCCTACCAATAGCTGACTGAGACAGAAACAGATACTTGCACCCAACCATTGGACTAAAGTCAGAGAACCCCTATGTTTGAATTATTGGAGGGATTGAAGAAGCTGAAGGGGAAAGCAACCCCATATGATATCCAGCAGTTTCAACTCCCAGACTCCAGGGAGCTCCCAGAGACTAAGGCACCAGCCAGGAGCATACACGGGCTGATCCAAGGCCTGTGGCACATGTATAGCAGAGGTCGGCCTGGTATGTCTTCAGTGGGAGATGAGCTCAATCCTTGAGAGACTTGAGGCCTCAGGGAAGGGGGAAGTCTGGTGTGAGGAGCACCCTCTCAGAGGCAAGGGGAAGGAAGAATGAGATGAGGATCTGTGGTAGAGGGGACTGAGGAGGAGGAAGGTCTAGATGTAAATAAATAAATAAATAAAAGAAATGGAGATGTATTCAGGGCTTAATAAAAAGGTTTCTTTTTTTTAAGCCGTGTGTGTGTGTGTGTGTGTGTGTGTGTGTGTGTGTGTGCGTCTGTTTGCACTTGTGTGCAGGTTTATACAGCTGGGTGTCACAGTACTAATCTTTTTCTATTTCTGTCTGTCAGAGTTGAGTACACGTAGAGCTAAAGACGGTCATAAACTGCTAACCTGTTCCCTAATCTTGCTTGCCACAACAGAATTTAGGATTTTAAGCAATCTAAATTTTAAACATCTAATCTAAGACATCACTTATGAACATCAAAATTTATTGTCACTATCAAATATATTTCAAAAATTTGCTAGATATAAAGAATTGGCAGTTATTCAATGGTGGAAAGGCATAATCTTTGCAAAATCTGATAGCATTCAAAAGTCAGAATCCCCTGAAATTAACATGGAGTTTGAGGAAATTGTAAGTTTGTTACAGTCAGGATGTACTTGCTTGTATATTTTGACTAAAAAGGACAGGGATGAGGTAGACCACACCAAACAATGTGCACCTTTGTCATACTTTAGAATAGTAAATTGGAAAATAGAGATACGCAAGATATTAGTATTAAACTTTAAGATAAGCTTAGTATTTAACTTTTCCTTAGGAAAACAGTAGATTATAAATAGTGAACAGAAAAAGGAGATTGAAAGATGAAAATCAATCATAAGTGAAGCTTCCTCCTACAGCAGATGGGAATAAATTAGAGGTCCACTGCTGGACACTACGCAGAAAATTAGAGCACTTGGAAAACTCAGATCTTAATAGAATATCTTCATTAAATCCCTCTCTTCAGTCATGGCAGGGGAGGTAGAGTGTCCTTTTTATGTAATATGGTTTTCAGATTAGTGTTTTATAGGATTTCTGGGTATGGAAACAGTGAATATCTGTATGTCTACATTTCTCGGGCCTTTTCTTATTTGTTTGTTTTTCTTTCTGTTTGTTTGCTTCATTCCAATCTGATGTATTTATTTTATTTTATTTTTGTTTCTTTTTTATTTCTGTTCGGTTCAATTCAGTTCATTATTACCTTTTAGGTGCCGTTTTTTTCTAGGGAGAAACATAACGGAGATGAGTTTAGATGGGTAAAATGGTGGAGAGGAGCTGTGAGGAGTGGAGAGAGAGAAAATGTAATCATGGTGTATGATGTGAGAAAAGCAATCTATTCTCAATAGATGGAGAAAAAAGAAGATTTTTAAAAGGGAAGAAAAGGAGAAACCATAAATGAGCTGAGAACTCAAGTCAGGTATATCAATGTGGAATCCTTTTATCTTAGGATATTTTTAAGAAGAATATCGTGCTCTGAACTAGTAAAGAATTTACAGTGTTTTCTGTGTGCATGAGGAAATTCTCATACAAATAGAAGGAAATGTATTTGAGTGTTATGCTATTTTGGACTGACATCTGTCCTGTTAAAATAACCATATATACTGGATTTTTGCTTTTAACATCAGTTTCATCTTCAGACCCATCAATAGACCTGATTCATTGAGACAACTGATTATAAATACTGTTTTGTAGTCTGTCAACATTTTAACTTAAATAATCCACCTAAATCAATGTATCCAGACACCAGAATCTATAAATATGTTCCCATGGTAATTCTTTTGACGTAATTCTTTGGTTTTCACAAGATAGCCTTTATTTTTTATTTCAGTAAATTTTTAATAAATCAGTTATTTTCATAAAAACATTTTTTTCTGTTTCTCTTTGTGGGAAAACTTACAGCTAAAGTGTCTTTACCAATTCCTGATATGTAAGACACAAAGGAAAGTGGTGGGGTGTGACTATGTCTGAACAGAGAAAAGGGAAATAAATGATTATCAGACAGCATCCTGTATTAGACAGACAGCATCCTATGTCAGCTGTGAGGGAATGATGGAAAATATGGTCCATCCAGCACCTAGAATCATGTATGAGACAACATTTTAGGGATAGCATTTAGAGTCTAGTTTGATTTGGTTAATAGAAGTGGGGAGCCTGTCTCTAACATGAAATTGTAATACCATTTCATGAAGTGAAGTCCTGAAATGGTTAAGTGGAGAGGCTGCAACCAGAAAATCCCAGAAGCCAGGAAAGCAAGAAGCTCCCAGGACCCAACATGGATGCCATTAGCTGAAATACCCAAAAAGGGAAGAGAGAACCTCTAGTGACCATATCCAGAAGTTAGGCAGAGCCCCCTGATTGAGGGATGGAGCCACCTCCTCCCCCATCTCCAAAGTTTTAACCCAAAATTACTCCTGTCTAAAAGAAATACAGGGAACAAAGAGTGGAGCAGATTGTGAAGGAAAGGCAGTCCAGAGACTTTCCCACCTAGGGATCCATCTCATATACAGACACCAAATCCAGGCACTATTGCTGATGCCAAGAAGTGCTTGCTGACAGCAGCCTAATAGAGCTGTCTCCTGAGAGGCTCTGCCAGAACTTGACCAATATAGATATGAATGCTTGCAGCCAACCATCAAACTGAGCACTGGGATCCCAATGGAGGAGTTAGGGGAAAGACTCAAGGAGCTAAAGTAGTTTGCAACCCCATAGGAAGAACAACAATATCAACCAACCAGACCCCTAAGACAGAGCTTCCAGAGATTAAACACCAACTAAAGAGACGGCATGGAGAGACCCACTGCTCTAGCCACATATATAGCAGAGGATGGCATTATCCAGCATCAGTTAGGGGGCAAGCCCTTGATTCTGTGAAGGTTTAATGCCCCACTATAGGGGAGGCAGGAGTGTGTAGGTGGTTAGGGGAGCACCTTCATAGAAGCAGGGGGAGATGGAAGGGATAGGGGGTTGTGGAGGGGAAACCAGGAAAAGCGATAACATTTAAAATGTAAATAAATAAAATATCCAATCAAAAAGAGAAAAAAAATGAAACACACAAGTTTAGACACAAAATTCAGGTGGGCACTGATCCAAATATAAACAACAGGCAGACATGGATGGTAGATAATGCAATTCTGGTCTTGCTCTTGGTTAAATAGTACCAAAGGAAGTGTTTTATTTCTGCCCTTAAAGCAATACTGACCTATTATTATTGACACTCCTTTTTTTTTATTGATACACTTTAAATCAGTACAAAAGCCTAAATGTTCAACTTATATAGTCTATTTAATCTATTGAAAGAAAGAAAAGCTGTAGACAAGTTTATTCAAGTATTGTTCACAGTAACTATGAAATGGAAACAACACATATGTCTCAGAACGGAGAAGAGTAGCTACTTAAATAAATTGATTTGAACTCTTCTCACCTCCAAAGAAGAATCACTGCTATTTGGAACCTCAGACATGGAAGTAGAGAATAGTACAAGAAGAAAAGAATACTGTTAGATAAAATTCTGTGTTCTTATTTGTATGATTAAAATAAAGTGCTGAGAAGAATACTATACATTAACTAGAGCCTGGAAAAACAGTGGGGGAGGGAGTTCTAGGAAAGATAAGTGAGACATAGGCTGAATAATTTCTAATTATCTCTTTCATGGTAGAGTAGCTATGATTGACAACATTTAATTGAATATTCCAAACAACTAATACAGAGAATTTTAAATATTTTCAACCTAGGAAATTATTTATATTTGAGGTGAGAGTAAAATACCACCTATTAAAATGTGATATCCATTCAACATTGCATACCTTTTAAATATTACACTACCCTATACTAATTTCAATAATTATTATGTGTAAATTAAAACAAAAATATGTTTAAGAACATTAATTTTGGCTCAATACTTCTAGCACAGAAGTTTTAAACTTGGACCTAGAAATTAAATGTTAAAAAGTGTTGATTTTATGACCTCTCAATTAATTTGTAAAATGTTCTGTATCTATTTAAACACAAATTGCTACTATATGCAATAATTCAGGATATCCACTGTGAATAGAAACTCTTCAATTACTGTTCTTAGTAATTCTGTAGTTTTATTTTCATTTTTGAAGGAAATATTTTGAAGTTTATGTAATTCTTTAATTCTGGGCATCAGAGCTTTTGAAATTCTCTGGAAAAATGCACATATGGTGGACACCAGCCTTAATGTTAGATTATAAATCACTTTAAAATTACTTAAATATCCCATGCAAATCTACCTAGCCACACATACTAAATTAGTACTTTCTAGTCTATAAAAACATAATCCCAACACTCTGACATTTATTCATTTTTCATGACATGTCACTGTTATTTAACACTTAATTTACAAGTCTCTTTGAATACTAACACATGATCTTGCAGATGTTCTACAATTTCATGCCCATCTCTACTTAAATATTTAATGAAAAAAGAAAGAAAGAAAAACAAATTATTTGATTTAATATTTTTCTTGTATAAATAAAGTACACATAATTTTCATAGGAACTTAGCCACAACTCTTCTACTTGCTTG
>JADRCD010221697.1:10236-28697 GCA_019843815.1 Montemys delectorum | reverse complement strand
TTTTTTTTCCTCTTTGACAATATTTTCTTCTATATCTACTAATTTTAATGTCTATTATGGGCAGGGTCTAACGATACTAAAATATTGGGCTTTTTGTTTTCCTTAGAAAACCTTTTTGTTAGGTCTTCCTGCCCTAGAGAGATGGTTTTAAGTAGCATGTTTTTAGAGATCAAATATATTTTCATTTTCCTTCATGATTTCTTTTTGTGGTTTCATGTTTAGAAAACCTTTTCCAACTTCAGGATTACAAAAAGACTCACATTTTCTTCTCACATTAATTGAATAATTTATCTTTCCTCCACAGGTTTAAAATGTCATTTTTATCATTTGCTAATTCTTAAATATACATCAGCTATTTTTGGATTTTCTACTTGATTTCCCTGATGTGTTTATATTGGCACTGGTTTCAAAATCACTTAACAATCGTGGTTCATGACATATTGGGTTATCTGCTAAAGAAAGCCTCGATTTATCACTCTTTGATTTCAGACATTTTTCTCCTACCAGTATTTTATTAATCCCCAAAGAGAAATTCTATTTGGATGTTCAAAAGAATTATGTTACATTTAAGATTGAGTTACAAAAAAACCTGAGCAATGTTAGATATTCTTTCAATAAGAACACATCTTCTCTTTTTTCAGTTTTTCTCATGGGACCTTCAGGAAAAAGATGCTGTGTGTTTTCATTCAGTTTATATTTTGTGGTTTTAGTTACTAATGTGACTAGGATATTATTATCATGTATTTTAAGCTTGTCATTAAAAAATAAATGGAAAGATATTGCTCTGCTAGTCAATTTATTGCTTGTCGTCTTAATTATATGTCTTACAAGAAATCAATAGTGGTACAGCCTAAGAAACTCAATTGGCTTAGCATTGTTAGAATACCCATAGATACCCTATGATCCTTTGGTGGAGTTCATATTTTAACAGTTATTTTTTAATCTCCTTAATAGTTTGAGTTTATTTTAAGTTTTAAATTCTTCTCAAGTATGTGATTTACATTTTTCCTAGAAAACAATACATTCCATTGGCATTTCCATTAGTAAAATGAAAGAACTAATAATTCTCATATTTAAAACTATTTTTAGATTTATTTGTATTTTATGTATGCAAATGACTTGCCTGAATGTATATATGTGAATCATGCACATGCCAGTAGAGGTCAAAAGAGGTTGTGCCTCTCCTGGACCTAGTGTTACAGATGGCTGTGAGTCACCATGTGTGTGCTGGGAACCAGATCCACACCCTCTTAAAGAGCAACAAGTGCTCTTGACAGTTGAGCCATCACTCCAGCCCCAATCCTTAGTGTTTTATATTTTAAAGATAGCTATGTGGGGGGTTGTAATTTGTTTCCATAATAAAGGAGCTGAGGACTAAGCAGGATTTAAGTTGTAATAATTTTTAAACATATCTCCTTTTCTAGTATCTGTTATCGGTAAACAACCATAACATCTATAATTCTAGGCCATTGTTTCCAATCTTTAGGATACTTTGGTTTTTATTTGAGTTCCACTAACTAGAATTGCAAAATAATCTTAACTAAAATAGTGACAATTAATGATTATCCCTACACATGCTAGAGTCACCTAGGAAGAGGTACATGTGTAAACGGCATTAAGCAAAATTCTATGTTTCTTTTCTAGATTGGAAATTGGTGGTGAATTTTGTCTCTTTTTCCCACTTTCCATAAAGGTTGTTGTACGATTTTTCTCATTTAGCTTTCTAAATTGATATTTGCTATTGATCCATTTTATAGATTGGAGTGTGAGTGAGTTCTTGTACCTTTGATGAAGTGCCTGGCCAAAAAGCAACTTTAAGAGCGAAAGGATTTCTTGGACTTCCTAGTTTCTGAAATGTCAGTCCCTCGTGGCAGGGAAGGCATTGCAGAGTGAAACACTTCCCATCATGGCGGGAGGGAAGCAAAGAGAAAAAAAATAGAAAAGGATGTTGGGATACCATAGGACATAGTCCCAGTGACCCGACTCCTCTGAAAGCTCCCTCCTACTTTCCCTCACCCCCAAGAACGCCATCATATTAATCCACCAAGGAACTGATCCATCGATCAGGTCAGAGCCAGTATGATCCAATCTCAAGATCTACTCTTACAGACACATCCACACATATATTCTACAAGCTCCCAGACATGTCCTAACCCAGTCTTGGTGCCAATCAAAGCTGATCACCCCTGAAAGCATCATTGTATTCATTGGACATGATACAGAACTTCCATTATAAAGAGCTAAAGTTAACTTCCATGCATTTTTCTTAGCATTTTTGTGTGTAAAACTGGTCATAATATTGGCTACAATATTTTTGTGTTTCAACAATTTTGGTTAATCACCCTATTTTTGTCAAATTGTGTGCTTACATCTTCTTTATAATCTTTTTAAAATTTTTATTTATCTTTATTCTATTATTATTTTATTTCATGTGGCTTTGTGTTTTGTCTGCATGTATGTCACTGTGAGGGTGTCAGATCCCCTGGAACTAGAGTTGCAGACAGTTGTGATCTGTCATGTGGGTGCAGGGAATTTAAACCCAGATCCTCTAGAAGAGCATCCAGTGCTCTTAACTGCTGAGCCACCTCTCCAGCCCCCCCTTTTTTTTAATAATGTTAAAATCTAAATGATCCTGAGAGTTTCTGCTTCTCAAAGGAGGTTAAAATGTCAATTGCCATGAGTCTGGGATCACTTTTTTACATTTATTTTCTTTCCTTAATGGTTTTGGCTTGTTTCTGTTTTTTAAAATCCTTTCCAAGTATATGATTTATATTTTCCTAGAAAAGAATCCATTCCATTGGAATTTCAATTTGGTAAGATGGAAGAACCAATAATTTTCACATTTTGAAGGATAATCACACCTGCTGGAACATATACTTTTTGTCATTAATATCTTTCTTTGTTTGGTTAATAATGACAGATGTGTTCTGAGAACTTCCCAAGCAACAGATCTTATGATGGAAGATTTTCATACATCACCTCATTTAACCTCACAGCTAGCTGCTGGTTTTCTTCAGAGCATGCAAAGAAGCACTGGGCCTGGGACTATGTATGCATTCTCCCTATCACAACATTTTTTCCAGGATAGATACTCAAAAATTAAACTTGGGGTCATTTGTTATACAGTAACATAAAACAACAATGAGCGATTGTAGCAGACATTGACCAACCACTTCCTTTTAGTTTGTGTGGCTAGGAAGCTGCGTCCCTGAAGCCTAGTCCTATGAGTAAATCAGTAAAACCAGTACTGCCTAACAAGTTAGATGTATGACGCTGAAGTCAGAGCTTCTTGGTGTGTTTGTGTGTGTGTGTGTGTGTGTGTGTGTGTGTGTGTGTGTGTGTATGTGTAATCCATACATAACAAGCAGAAAAGAGTTTCAGAGATATGAAAATATTAGTGTAGTTAATCCACATTGAGTATGTAAATCCATCCAGTACTAGGCAGAACTGGAAAGTGTCTCACGGTAAACACCACCATCAGGGGTGGGAAGTTAGGCCTTCCTGGTCAGTCTCAGATATTTCCTGTGACCGCATAGCTTCTCGCTCTATTTTCTTGCATGAGTACTGTTGGTTTGTTTCATTTCATCCTTTGCTTCATTTGACTCAGTCCTAAAAACTGACAAAGGAAGAGGAAGAAGAGGAATCAGTTTGCAAGTAGGGAAGATGGCTCTGTGATAGGAAACTAAAATACTGGAAACATTAAAAAAAAGCATTCAATATCTTTGTTACTCATGGGCTTTATTTAGTCTATTGAGAATGTTCTATTAAGAAAATGTATTTTTGAATGATGACAATCCTGCCACAGAAAGTATCCACAGTAATTTGGGCCTTTGAAGGCCATAGGATTAACAAGTCAGAGTTCAAGAGCATCTTGTGGGAATGAAAGATTCATTCAAAACAAAGGAGGTGAATCAGAAGTTAGAGTCCATGGCAGTTAGCCTAATGACCTTTGTAGCAACATCTTAAGCTGGACAAAAAGAAAGGAAGAATGTGCAGTATAGTATGATTTGTTTGTTTGTTTATTAAAATGAGACTGCTCCTGACTGGGTAATGAAGATATAGGTGGAGAAATTCGAATGAGATTCAGGATGCTACACAGCACAAATGTCATCACATGAATGAAACAGATTCTGGTGCTAACATGTCACCAAGAGTACATATTCTTAATGGTCACAAAGAACCCTAAAGCTGAAGAGATGGGAAATATACACTGCATCGTGGGCTAGTGAGGCAGCGGAAAATTGTAAAGAAAGCCTGTTGTCTGTTTATGACTCCAGAAGACTCCACATACCTCAGTGAAGTCCTATATTTTCAGTGTATGCCAAATTATCACATTGCAGCCTTGTTGGAAAGAACTCTGATGTAATTTGGGAAACGACAGTGTGAAGTATAATTCTTTTCTTTGAAGCATTCATACTTAGCCATTAAGGGCAAATACTCAAGTAAGAGCTTTAGATAATGAGAGCCACATTTGTGTAGTGGAGAGTTGAACCTGATGACCTATGAAAACTTTCTCACAACCCTACAGAATATGAAATAGAGAGGCTTGTATGTTTAAAAGCAATCAGCTCTGTGAGATATGACGTTTGTCTCCCATTTATGTGTAATATAACCTAAGAATATGAAGGTTCTGAAAGGCAGGCAGTTGGCTCAATATAACAGTGACTAATGACAGTCGTTTGAACTTGGTGGGTTTAAAACTCCTATACATAAATTCTCTATTCCAGTCTTCTCTCTATCCTTGACTATCTTCTGCTTGATGAGATTTGGGATGTTTACTGGTTGTGATAGAGGAGAAATATTTGGGGTGCATTGCACTATGTTTATTTTGCATTAATATGTTCTTATTAACTACACTGTAGGCCTCTGGAAATCCTTCCTTCCTTCCTTGCACACAGTATGTGGATCCATCCAGTTAATTATTTTAGTTGGTTGAACACATATGTATTTTTATGAGTGCTTACTGAAGCAGCTATGCACTTATGATTTCAAGGATAACAATGAGCAGGCAGCCTACCAGAAGCCAACCGTTGCTTCCAGGAACATGGATGGTATCAGAAACTCTAGGAACTCATCTTATGAACCATTCTCTGTTGAGCATTTCATGAGGCTTTTCCAAGGCTTATTAGATGTTAAGTTTGTGTACCTTGCACAGTGTGTGAGTGCTGACTCTCAGATCTGTGTGACATTGGAATCCCCTGGGAAGCTGACATATTATTGAGGCCTAGAATTGACCTTCAGGAATTCAGTCTGGTATACAACCAATTAAAAAAATGGTATATTAAGGCTTTCCTAGGTGATTCTAATGTGTAGCAAACTTTGAGAATCCATATGCTACTTTTTATGTTCAGAGATCAGCAACTTTTTTTTTTCTATAAGAGAGCAGATTGTAAATATTTGAAACTTTGCTGGCAACGTGGTCTCTGGCCTGAATATTCACCTCTACTCGTGGGGCACTAAAGCAGCCACAGACAATATATTAACAAGAGAGCATAGATATGTTCCAATAAAACTTTACTAATGGACACTGTAATTTGAATGTCACAAACTTTTCAGATGACACAAAAGAATCTTATCATTTTTTTTAATTAAAAATACTTTAAACTGTAGAATGAGTGTAAACAATCTCACAACATGAACAAACAGACACACTAACAAACCAAACCTAGTGTAGATTCTGCTGCAAGGGATGGACAATGCGTGTAACTCTAGGACGGTGGGGACAGCAGCCGCTTTCAGCTGTGTTGCTAAGGGGAGCATGCCACAGCCAGCTGTCTGATGGGGAAAGCAGAGCCCAAATTTGGCCACAAAGCTTAGCATCTCTTTGAGAAAGTGTTGACATTTATCTCCAAACTTTGCCTTTTTTGTTATTTTTAAAAATTAATTGTATTTGAAAATAATTGAGGTAAAGAAAGCCTTCCTCCAAACCTCTATTTAAAAACAGTCAGGGAAATGCAACTAGTAGGAATGACTATATTGTTTGATTTAAAAATAGTTCAGGTGCTGGAGAGAGGATAGGTCGCCAGTTAACACTGGATGCTAGTGAATAGAACTTGGGTTCAGTACTCTGTACCCTCATGTGGAATCACAAGCAATAATCCCAGTTTCAGGGAGATCCAACATCCTCTTCAGTCTTCTTAAAGCACTAGGGACACAGGTAGTACATTCTATATACAAGAGTGCAAACACTCACACAAAAAATGAAAACAAATAAATCTTTAAAAATCAGAAAGCATCTTGAGCCATTGTCCAACTGTCTACACCCACATTGCTGGGTAAGACCAGGCCTGTCATATGTCCATTGAGTGATTTCTTCAACGTAATTGAAATATACCTTTCTCCTTGTTCTCCATGTACTGCCAGATCAAGCAAATAGTGTTAAAATATTATGGTCAATTAAACATATAAATCTTGCAGGGCTAATGAGCATATTCTCTAGATTGTGGCATTGGCTGGACACTTATCTTACTCTTCAAGATAAAATACCAGTCTGTATAATACATTGCTAGGTTTTCTCCTTACTGCGCACTGTGCCTAGAATCCCGGTTTTTTTTTCCCATTAAATAATAATCATTGTAATTAATAGGCTGGTTATGTTATCTCTCTGATCTGGTTACAGTAATTTATCACGGGCATGTAAATGAACACCAGGAACATGGTACATCCTTCTTTTGAAAAGGTAAAGAATATAAAATGTAATAACTCTCGAGGGGCCACGGCAGATGCACGTGGCTTGAAACTCACTGAGAAACTGCAGTGTGGGAAACAGTCCCTTTTGTCTTCAGGGTACTGCCCGCTGCTCCCCTGCATCTTTCTCCCGGAGAGATTCCAGAGAGGTTGATGAGTGAGTGGATGCCTTCTTCAAATTGGCCACGTTGCCCTGGGCTGGATCTGTGGGTTCATTTCCAGCGTCGCATCTTGTGTATCTTAGCACCCACCCACTACCAAGGAGAGAAAGAAAAGGACGTTAGACATAATTAACTTGGAGCTTGGTGTTCCTGAAAAGGATCTTAAAATTCCTTACCTGCCTTACCCTAGTTCTTTAGAGAGAAGTTGTGACCAACCACCGCCTTGGCTCCAGTTCTCAGGCACTGACCATTTATTCAGGCAAAGCAGGGAGGCGATAACAAAGATGCCCGCTGGCTTGGTCTCTAGGGTCTAGTGGAAGTTCAGCTGCCTATCTTCAGTTGGGTTGGTCTGCCTACCCTTACTGCAAAGGCATTACCCAAGCCTCATTTAAGAGAAGGGCAAAAGAATCCACATGACGTTAAGGCCGTGCTGGCTGAGGCAAATGAAACCATGTCTTTACTGCAACAATGTGGAAGGCAACAGTTTCGATCCAGGGGCTGGGGGTGTAGCTCAGTGGTAGAATGCAGCGAGAGCTCACGCCTCTTGGACTCAAATAAGGGTGACAGACCCCCAAGCTGAAGGCCTTGGGAATGATGCTAAATAGCAGATATCTCAACTCATCCATAATAGAGTAGTCCTAACAGTTGGCTTGCAAAGAGAATTAAATCTGAGTGTGTTCTTTAAGCATTAGAATAGTAACTGGACTCCTTGGGAAAGTAAAACAGACGAATGGGAAGGGAAGGAAGAGAGAGAGAGAGAGAGAGAGAGAGAGAGAGAGAGAGAGAGAGAGAGGAGGAGGCATGAGAGGAAGCATGGGCGAAATACATCAAATACTTGTATAAAAATGTTGCTAGGAAACGCATTATGAGTATATGCCAATAAAGATTTATCTTTTTCGTGTTCTCTTCCCCTTCGTGGTTCTTCCTTCCCACAGCTATGAAGGTTGGGGTAGAAACTGTCCATCTTTCTTGCTGTCCCCCACTCTTTCAATTTTTTTTTAACTCAGAAGAGGAAAAGGAGCAAACAAAAGCGAAAACAAAACGTGATCTTGTCATTCCCAGTATAATCCCACCTGTCAGGGACAAAGTGTCCCTGTTGTCCCTGAGAATTTGACCTTATCTGAGTAACAGTCTATTCTCAGAGGAACCATGGAGTGTTCTCGGAAAAACCATAAAATGTTTTGTCAATGCTTCCACTCCGGCCAGGTATGAAGCCAGGTGTACACCCCGAGCCCCACTTCCTCTTAACGCTTCCTTGCTCTGCAAGTATAATTGCCCTGCCCTTCTGAAGTAAAGTTAGGCTTTGACAACCATTTTTGCTTGGCCTCGTTCCTCTCTCTCGCCCGTTTCTCTTTCAGGCTCCGTCCCCTTCGGGCCCTGGTTAATTACTCGCCCCGCGGGCTGGGGCACCCACCAGAGGCTGCTCACAGAACAAAGACCAGATTTTCTTGCCACAGTGTTTAGATGATTTTAGCTGTCCAGGTCATGCTGTCTTCCTCCTCTGTGGCCAAAGCTCTAACAAATGACCACAGACTTCGAGGCTTAAAACAGCATCCATTTGTGAACTTGCACTCCAGAAGTTCAGGCTCAATTGACTTCTCCATTCAGGGTTAACACACAGTTAGATCACATGTTTGGTAGACTCTGGATCTAGTTTTAGATAGATTCAGTTCTCATTTTGGAGTCTCTGAGGAGAATTCTTCTTTCCAGTTCCAAGATCCACATGTCAACTCTCAACCGGCCACATGAAGATTTTTGCCTTGAAGTTTTATGATCTGAATGAGGGAGGCATAGAGGCTGCATTCTAAAACAGGCAAACAAACAACAAAACAAAACAAAAAAAGAAAAAGAAAAACAAACTTGTCTCTCTGCTCCTGAAAATGTAAGCCAATCCCAAGAGCCCCCGCAGGAAAAGACTACAGCAAACATTTTCAGGGGAAACAACGAATATGTGTATGTCGCTCTTGACGGCCAGGAAGGCACCCAGGAGCCCCAAGTGTCAGGCAAGTGGAGAGGGGTCCGCTTTCCACAGACTGCAGTTGTTCTCCAGCTTCAAAGTGCCAGCTGTTAGGTCACTGGTGCTCTGAGATCCTTGAATGGGTTAAAGCACAATGTGATGTGAGGCTCCTTCCTCTCCAGGGTGGCTCTTTGGAAGAAGCCTAAGAGTGGGGCATGAAGGCAGGGAAGGGTGTTTCTCTTCTTTGAAGCATCAGAACGGCTCCTTAATAGCCACTTATGTCTGGGTCCCAAGGTTTTCATTCAAGACAATCATAAAAAAGACACCTCAAACCTACAGGGGAAACTCCGAGCAGCTCCAAGCCAAGCCTCTGGAGTTACCAACCTCGAAAGAATCTGATTAATGACAGCACCTGAGATAAGTGGCACTTTAACCAACCTTAACTGTTGATGTATGATGACATAATGTCCCCTCCAATTAATGACAAGGATATAAAACACCTGTATTTAGCAGAGCAGATGCTGCTTTTACGGTTAGATGCGCAGATAAAATTGACTTCTAAAGGACCATCTATAACTTACTTCCCTAGCATTTGTGTCTATATTTATTTCATTTTGTGTGTTAGAGGTGGAAGAGGAAACTTAACCCCACATTCCACGCCCATGAAGCAAAAAAAAAAAAAAAAAAAAAAAAAAAAAAAAAAATGCTATGCTGCAACTTTACCAAAGACAATTTGCATCCCATGGTTAAGGTGATCGGCCTCAAATTCCAAGAGCCTTTCATACGGAGTGAGCTCAAGTTTGCTCATCTTTCTCATAAAGGTGAGCAATAACTTGAGTGAGTCAGCCAATCAATCAATCTACCAATCATCGGTCAATCCAGTTGGTTAATAAATAGAGCCTAGCTATTTAAATCTTCTATAAATACTTTATACATAGCGTCAACAGCACAATTATTATATATTATTACATATATATATATGTATATATATATATATACATATATATGTATATGTTTTTCTGTATTGGATGGTTTGAGCTTCTGTCCTGGTGGATTTTGTGTCAATTTGACACAAGCTAGATTCATTTGGGCAGAGGGACCCTTAACCGAGAAAATGCCTCCAACAGACACATGAGTGAGTGACTCTGCATGCAGTGTTTGTCTGTTGGTGGGTGTTTGGTCTGTTTCATTTAACATGATGCTGGCAAGGATTTCATATGGAATTGGGGTTTGTCAGGGGAAGCAAGGCATGCACAGGACAGTAGTAAATATTGCATGTTGAGAAGAATAATGAACAATGGGCATTGGAAAGCCCAGGTGCAATGTGGCTGATACTGGCTGGGGAAATCATCTCAGAAGAGGATGCTGAAGAGGTGGACCACAGAGAGGACTAATCAGGTAGAAGATTCCAATGCTGACGCAAAGACAAGCCAGAATCTGGAGTCAAGGAGAAAACTATTGTTTATAAAATGAATACTGGATGAAGGTCCAATAAACTGAGTCAAAAATCTTTAATGTCATTGAAGATGAATTTAATTTTGTTTGTTAGAAATAAATTGATAACCTTAGGTTTTTTATGCGTATGAGTGTTTTGCCTACATATATGTATGCTTATTGTGTGTGTGCGCCTGATACCCATGGAGGACAGGTGAAGGTACCTGATTTCTTGAAACAGGAGTTATAGATGGTCATGTGGGTGCTGGGAACTGAATCCTGTTCCTCTGCAGAAAGTACCATGTACTCTTTTTTTTTTATTAGATGTTTTCTTTATTTACAATATCTCCTTTCCCAAGTTCCCTTCCAAAAAAAAGAAAGAAAGAAAAAGAAAAAGAAAAAGAAAAAAAGAAAAGAAAAGAAAAGAAAAGAAAAGAAAAAACCCCAAAACTAAAACAATCCCCTGTTCCCTCTCTCTTCCCCCTGCTCACCATCCAACCCCCTCCTGCTTACTGGCCCTGGTATTCCCCTACACTGGGGCATAGAATCTTCACAGGGCCAAGGTCCTCTCCTCTCATTGATGACCGACTTGGCTATCCTCTGCTATACATATGCTGCTGGAGCCATGAGTCCCCTCATGTGTACTCTTTGGTTGGTAGTTTAGTCCCTGGGAACTCTGAGGGTACTTGTTAGTTCATATTGTTGTTCCTCCTAAGGGGCTGCAAACCCTTCAGCTCCTTGGGTCCTTTCTCTAGCTCCTTCATTGGGGACCATGTACTCAGTCCAATGGATGGCTGTGAGTCTCTACTTCTGTATTAGAGCCTCTCAGGAGACAGCTATATCAGGCTCCTGTCATCCAGCACTTGTTGGCATCCACAATAGTGTCGAGATTTGATGATTGAGTATGGGAAGGATTCCCAGGTGGAGCAGTCTCTGAATTGTCTTCCTTTAGTCTCTGCTCCATAGTTAGTCTCTACAACTCCTTCCATGGGTATTTTGTTCCCCCTTTTAAGAAGGAACGAAGTATCCATACTTTGGTCTTCCTTCTTCTTGAGTTTCTTGTGGTTTGTGGTTTGTACTTTGTATATTCCGATCTTCTGGATTAATATCCACTTATCAGAGAATGCATACCATGTGTGTTATTTTGTGATTGAGTTATCTCACTCAGGATGATATTCTCCAGGTCCATCCATTTCCCCAATAATTTCATAAATTCATTGTTTTAATAGCTGAGTAGTACTCCATTGTGTAGATGTACCACATTTTCTGTATCCATTCCTCTGTTGAGGAACATCTGGGTTGTTTCCAGTTTCTGGCTATTATAAATAAGGCTGCTATGAACATAGTGGAGCATGTGTCCTTATTACATGTTGGAGCATCTTCGGGGTATATGCCCAGGAGTGGTATAGCTGGGTCCTCTGGTAGTACTATGTCCAATTTCCAGAGGAAGAGCCACACTGATTTCCAGAGTGGTTGTACCAGCTTGTAATTCCACCAGCAATGAAGGAGTGTTCCTCTTTCTCCACAACCTCGCCAGCATCTGCTGTCACCTGAGTTTTTTATCCTAGCCATTCTGACTGGTGTGAGGTAGAATCTCAGGTTTGTTTTGATTTGCATTTCCCTGATGACTAAGGATGTTGAACATTTCTTTAGGTGCTTCTCAGCCATTTGGTATTTGTCAGTTGAGAATTCTTTGTTTAGCTCTGTACCCCATTTTTAATAGGATTATTTGTTCTCTGGAGTCTAACTTCTTGAGTTCTTTGTATATATTGGATATTAGCCCTCTATCAGATATAGGACTGGTAGAGATCTTTTCCCAATTTGTTGGTTGTTGTTTTGTCCTATTGACAGTGTCGTTTGCCTTACAGAAGCTTTGCAATTTTATGAAGTCCCATTTGTCAATTCTTGATCTTAGAGCATAAGCTATTGGTGTTCTGTTCAGGAAATGTTCCCCTCTGCCTATGTTCCCCTCTGTGCTCAAGGCTCTTCCCCACTTTCTTTTCTATTAGTTTGAGTGTATCTGCTTTTATGTGGAGGTCCTTGATCCACTTGGACTTGAGCTTTCTACAAGGAGATAAGAATGGATCAATTTGCCTTCTTCTACATGCTAACTGCCAGTTGAGCCAGCACCATTTGTTGAAAATGTACCTACCATGTGCTCTTAACTGTGGAGCCATCTCTCTAACCCCCAGTTTCATTTCATTTAAATGATTTTTTAGAAACCAAGAATAGGGGAAAAGTACAAAAAAATCTCTATTTTCTGTTTAACTTTAAGCATTCTCATATTACTGTTACTTGATTTGGTCTATTTTAAAAGGTTGACAAACAGAGCTGAGAGACTCTGACGGATAGAGTCTAACCTGATATTCAGAATGCATGTTGTCTAGGTGACTCATTTTGTTGGCTGAATAACAAAACATAAGAAGAATAAGGACTATTGGGAATGGGTTACACTCACCATTAGTCTTTAAGTGTAACATCTCTGGTAAATTCATAGGTGAAAATAAGAGTGAATTTTATTTCTTGGAGCTGGGGGATTCATGGCTTTTCTAGTCTTTCCTTCTAACTATTCTCTACTACGCAGACAGGGGTAGATATAGTTAAACATGTTTTTGGACGTTTGATTGGCTTCTGCTTCAGGCTATGGCTCTAGCTTTGCTAAGGAAAATTCTTCTCTGTGAACTCTTATTCGTCTTTATTAGGTTTCCGAGGCCAGCCAAGGCACTAGACGTAAGGCTGCTATGTTGGGGATGAATCCCCAGAAACATCTCTCCTTTTGTGTGTCCTGCTCACTCATGCTTCCACTCCCTGTGGTAAATCACTATTCCAATCTCTGGCTGAATGAGAGACAGGTGGACTTTTGTTAGTTCTGTTTTCAGTGTTGAGCAAAGGGTCTGCCCTTTTCACCTTCGGATTCCCACCGCTAGTCACAGGTTGAATGACTCTTAACATAGCAGAGAGACCCCTGGGGTTAAAGGAAGGCAAACTAGACAAGGTAGATTTAGTATCAGGTATAGGCTACCTCCCAGTGAGTTACTCGACAGACAAGCCCCAAAACATCTACAACTATTCAGGCTAGTTCTATTGTTCTTGGTTGTACATCCTAACTAGATGGTAAGACCTACTGCTGAAGCTACCACATACTCTGGATACAGGAAATAGAAAAGCAGTCTTGAACAGACCCGGAAACTTCCTCCCTCATAGCTAGTTTTCGCAGTGTCAGAAGGTGCTATGCATTCTTCTAGGGACGAAGTGATATCAATGGTGATATCCAGGCAACCACAGCTGCTGCCTGCTGCCTTACTTACCTGACAGATGAGCTGTGCCCACTGATGCCATAGTCTCAAGGTTATTTATGGGAGTTACCAACCATTCCCTTGATAGGATTTGAAGCCTGGCCTGGATGACAGGAGGCAGTTCATGCTTGGTTCCATAAAAACAATCAAAATCCACGGGGCAGAGAGGTTATAGGAACAAACAGAGAGCCTACTGAAACTGTTCTGTTTAATAGGAGTGTCAAACTGTCTACTAAACATTCACATGTATATTCCTAGATTTAATGTTGGTCAAAGAAACTTCTGGTTTCAGTGGATAGTGGGTAATGTAGAGATTTAGAAATGGTCAATGTACCGAGAATAAATGATTCTGTATCCTCAGGGGTAGGTGGGACATCTAAATCAACTCTCCCACAAGGCTCACACACACACACACACAAAAAAAAAAGTCGGAGGAAGAATGTGCCAGCCAGCGATGTGGAACAAGCACTATGGAACATTGTGCTTTGGACAGGACATAAATGTTACACACATGAACTCACAGCGGTTGTGATGGACTTCAACGTGACCTAGAAAAGACTAAGCCAGTAAAAAAAAAAATGTTTAGTATGGAGAAGGGAAGGCCTTCTATCCCTAGTGGAGGAATATCTTAGGATTTTACCGCTGTGAACATATACCATGACCAAGGCAACTCTTAGAAGGACAACATTTCACTGGGGCTGGCTTACAGGTTCAGTCCATTATCATCAAGGCAGGAGCATGGCAGCATCCAGGCAGGCCTGGTGCAGGAGGAGCTGAGAAGTCCTTCATCTTCATCTGAAGGCTGCTAGCAGAACACTGACTTCCATGTAGCTATGATGAAGTCTTAAGCCCACACCCACAGGGACACACCTACTCCAACAAGGCCACACCTCCTAAGAGTGCCACTCCCTGGGCTGAGCATAGACAAACCATAACAAGAAGCTATTGGCAGTTGATGTGTATTGGGGAAGAATCACTTTTTTTTTTTTTTGTAGGCATGCATTTTGGTATGTTGGGCACCCATACTTCCCTGTGTGCACAAGGGGAGCATGAAGAGGACTCAGTGGGTTATTTAAAGAAAGAAAAGAGACTACGAATTTGGGAGACAAATGTGATTGGGGGCTTAGGGAATTGGAAGGAGGGAGTTGAAGTGGCAAGGATCCAGATATAGTATATGCATGTGTGAGATTTGAGAATAAGCAAACAAACAAAATAAAGCAAACTTTTGACTCCCCTAGTTACTCACCCAAAAAACAAATAAGACGGAACAAAACTTGTATTCAACAAACTTTCAAACTTCCTTGTTCCCTGTGCTCCAGTGTTTGCCATAGGCCATCCAGTTTCTTGGACACCCATTTACAACGTTGTTCTTCTTGTTCTTTCAGGTAAGATAGCAGACTAGAGAACCTCTGCATGAGTCAGTGAAGGAGATTCAGAAGACAGAACAACTTTGACATCTTCACTTCTGTCTCATGGCTTCTTGGAACCTTCTTGAGTGACCAGAAACACTGGTTTGTTCTTTCTAGCCTCTAACAGCGCATTAAGGGTCCCCTGTGCTGTCCTAGGTCCCCAGATATCTGTGTTGATTTGTTTTTAGTGACATGCAGCCACTGTATTATGTTTCAGGAACCATTAAAAAAAAAACCCACAGCTCTGTTGTCTATCTAAATTATACTGGAAGAGTTGGGAGCAACTGTAGAAATAGAAATTTGTTTATCCTCATAGAAATTTGATGATGATGACGATGATGATTGAAACCATGTCATTTTGGAAGAAAGAAGAGAAAACCATGTTTCCATGTTCTTTGTGCCAGCTTTTAAGACCTAGTATCATTAGCAAGATTGTCTCTACTGTCCACTGGTAGTAGAAAAATGGGGACTTAGAACCACATTCGGTAGAACTTGGGAATCTCTCAAGTTATGTAAGATAAATAGGGCCTATGGTTTGGGATGAGAACAGAGACAACGAAATGTGATCAAGACTGTATTCCCTCAGTTTTAACTCAGCCATTTAAGACCCAGTTGCTTTTGAATCTTCATATTCCATTTTCTTTGTCATCTGTCAAATGGAGTAATAATAGCAACTACTTCCTAGAGATGCCATATGGATTAAGTAATGAATATCTGCAAAGCTCTTGGAACAGGGCCTAGCAGATAACATGGATATAAGAGCTGTTTCCTAGTAATACCTAGGCAGTCATTTGCTGTCTATCTACAGCTTGCCAGAAATTATACTAGCTGTTAGGAATATGAAATGACTCTGTCATAGAAATGGTACGCATAAATTACAGGTGACGGTGGGGGGTGGGGGGAGAATCAGAGCACTCGGTGAGCTTGAACATTTTACCACCATCAAAATACAATCCCACATAATGGGGCAAGATGGTTGTGTACTCCCTTGTTCCAAGTGTTGGGAATAGGGGACCACATCTAGGTCAGTACAAGAAAGCACTGTGTGGAGACATTCTCGTTTACAGGTGTTGTAAGGAAGGGAGGAGATGTACGATGGGGGCAATATGTAGGTCAATCTTTTTAATTTTAAAAGTTACCTGTTTTCATCTCTGTGTGTGTGCATGTGTACACACACACACACACACACACACACACACACACACACACACACACAAACATGGGTGCCCAGAGAAGCCCAAAGAAAGTATCTACTTCCCAGGAGCTTGAGGTATAAAGCTGGTGTGGGCTCTAGAACCAACTTTGGTCCTCTGCAAGAGCTGAGTTAAGTTAAGCATCAGATAACTTCAGAGGCACTCACCAGTTCAAATATCTCACTTTACAAAAGGGTGTGTGTGTGTGTGTGTGTGTGTGTGTGTGCCATTCTAACCAGCAGAAGTAATGGTCTCTTTGTCTGAAACCACAGGGTACCTTATCTTCGTTATCACATGCGTTCATCATCAAAATGGCTTTTAAGAATAGCTTATTTCTTCTTAGAGAGGAGCTCCATTTTCTCCATCAAAAAATAGTGTCCCTTCCACATCAGCTCAGCTTTTGATTGGAAGTGAGATACTCATTTTTTGAACTGGTATGTTTATTCGGATATATATGTATATGTACATATATATATATATATTTGTATATGTACACATATATGTATATATTTCATGACAGCATTATATTATATTCATTATATGAACTCTAAGGTTCATAGAACATAAACAAATACCCTATCTCGCACATTTGTGATACTAACTGAATTTTTGTTCAATGCTGTGGGTCCTGAGAGACTAAGGAAGGCTAGTATGCCTCATTGTGACCAGGAAGTTGTACATTTCTGGGTGAGAATGTTAAATGGAACCTAAATGACAGTAGTAGGTTAAAGAGACAAGTTAAGGAAGACCCAGTATTTGTAAACTACTCTGAATGAATACTGTCTTTTTCTTCTTTCTGTTGACATAGGGACACAAAGAAGCTTCCAGAAAGATGGAAAGAGAAAGTGTGGGTATTGTAATCTCTATCTTCATGGTAAATCTTCGAAAATCAGATGCCTCTGCAAGGGAGTTAGTTCATCCCCCTGCACCAAACCCAGGAGACACTGTTAAAGAAGAACTCAACGCATGGTTTTCAAGAGAAAGCAAACCCTGACATTCCGACCTCAGCTCCCCACCATCATCATTCTGACATTGGCTAGAAAGTAGACATTGTTTCTGTGGGCCTGGTTTGCCTGGCTAAGGACAGTTCCCAGAATGACTGCTTGTTAAAAACAGGATCGTAATCAGATGAATCTCTGCAGATGATTCTATAAGTCGACAAGGAAAGCTTACGAACACTCTCTTTAAAGATGCTGTACATTTGCGAAGCACTGTGGGGTAAACAAGGACCATGTGGAGGGTGCTGAGTCGGGGGCCAGAGCAGCTGGGAACTCAGAGGCAAAGGACTTAGACAAGCTTACTTCTGCTTCAGGTTACCTACCTACTTTACATAAAGAACTGAACTTATTGGGTAAAAAGCTTTGTTAAGCCTAGTGGATGAGGAAGGCAGGCAGTGCATGTTTTCATGTAATGGCTTGTCTACCACTTATGAAATACAAGATATGTTTGGGAGTGACTCAAGAAAGATGACTCCATTGAAGACCTGATTTACTCATCTCTCCAAACAGCAGTAGATTTCCCTGTCAAGGTCTTTCTGCCTTTTGACTTTCTCTTTTGGAGTGAAACAATGACTATAATAGTAAGTAATGCAATTTGAGGGTATAGAAGGCACCACCACCAAAGCCTGTGTATTACCTCATCCTCTCTAATCCATTCTATGAAGCTCTTCCCATTACACAGGTGAGGAGACTGGGGTGCCAAGAGAGGGTCTGTTAATCATCTAGCATCAAAGAACAGATTCATTCTTCACAGTGCATGACCTTAGAGAAGAACAAGGTTGGCAACGTAAGGTAGATACAGTGAGGCCAACCCCACCTGAGGCTTGCCAGGCAGGTCAGGGACAGAATATTGCTTCTATATGTGAGGATAAGGGGATGCTCAAGTCTGAGCCTATCTAGGAATATGTGGGCACTAAATATATTAACCACGCTTAATGTTTAGTGTGTATGTGTCGAACCCTTTGCTATTGTGGTGTTTCCCATCTGCCCATGTTTTGGTTAGGATCACCCAAGAAGGCTGAGCACACTGGATAACAGCATGCAGTAGTGCAGAGGTAAATGCTCTGCTTGGCACAGATGCAGACATGTCAGAAAAGGCTTAGGAATGGGTGTTGTAAGGGGCACCAGACCTAAGTCACAAAGGCTTAGCAATATATAATCTATTGTTAACATCTAGCTATCCAGATAGATAGATAGATAGACAGACAGACAGACAGACAGACAGACAGATAGATAGACAGACAGACAAATAGATAGACAGACAGACAGACAGACAGATAGATAGATAGATAGATAGATAGATAGATAGATAGATAGATAGATAGA
>JADRCD010221696.1:26259-38310 GCA_019843815.1 Montemys delectorum | reverse complement strand
TGTTTGTTTGTTTGTGTTGGAGGGGAAAATGGGAGAGGGAAAGTGTACATGTGAATGAAGAAAATACCTAATTAAAAAAATAAATAAATTAAAAAAAAAATTTCAGTATGTTGTTAGTTCTGATCCTACTTCATTTTTCATATTTAATTTTTGTTAATTTACTTCTTTGAGAAAATAAATATCAATTCTATCTGTGAAAACTTGTCCTTCAATATGACTTGTTATGTACTAACTTGGTTTTTGCTCATTTGAGTTAACTCTGTCTAAATTGATGAACTTTGAGCCTTTCCAAAACTTGTATCTATTTTAAAATAGCTTAGATTTTTAGAAGTCAAGGAGATATTTTGTTTTCACCTAAATGATTGTTTTTTTAAATGGGAATCAAACCTTAATTAAGTGACTAAATAATGTAATCTCTTTTTATAATTCTAAGTAGAGGGTAATTTGCAAAATCTTGAATCATTGCCAATTACAAAAAATAATTGTAGATGGCAAATGAATTTAGTTATAAGACCACAGACAAACATATAAATGAAAATGATTAGAAAAATGCTAATTTTAAAGGGTAGGTCAATATTGAGGTATTGTTGATGCTGTATATATTACAGCAGAGTAGAAAATCAGCAGGATTAAATATTCCTGGAATCTCATGGTATAATCTTATTCTTTCATCTAAGGCTTATAAATTCTGCTCTTAAAAGGAAGGACTATTGCTACCAGTAAATTTCTAAGGGAATAGATTGTGTCACATTTTATGATTAGCATTACTCTCACATAAAATAGGTCTCTAAAAAGAATATTCCCTTAACATCTTTTAGTACCATTGTTCCTATGCTTTTTAATCTGAAATCTCTGATGGTATCTTAATGTGACTTGCATTTTATATATTGTCTTTTAAACATTGAGAGATGACACTGCTAATGATGTTAACTAGTGTTGGTGTCCTTTCTATAAGAAATACAATTGGGATGAAGTTGACTTTGAAGATCTTTCCAACAAGGAAATTATGTTCCTAGACTTTTTCTATTGTTCTTCTGATATTTCTTTCAGTTTTGTTAGTTCTTATTTAGGATGTTTTACATATATTACATGAAATATTATTTTATTTTCAGGCTGCACATTTGGAAATAGAATTGGGAGTGAGAAAGCAAAAAGATGAGAATAAATGTAGGTTATCAAATACAAACATCAAACATCAGTATTATTCCAGAGTAGATAAACAGTTTTACTTCACTAATCTGCATGCTGCACCATAATGGATGATAAAAGGATATTTTAGCTTCACATTCATGCCATGAAATTATTATACTGCCATTTTATTACATAGTTAAGAAAATCATTTCAAGCACATGGTCAATGAAATATTGTTTTTATCCAGTATAAGTCATATCACATATCAAGTTTATCATTGTAAAAATAAGGTAATATTTTGCAATAGTAATAAGAATTTGGACCAGGAGTAGTGGTACACATCTATAATCCCAGAGCTACTGAGACAGAGGCCCGTGAATCCCTTTGAGTTCAAGGACCTCCTCGTCTACATAGTGAGTTACAGGATATCAAGACACACATGGAGACAGCTTGACTCCCAAGAGAACCATCAAAACCAGGCCCATAGGTAAGATTCCACCCCAATACCTGGCCTACCTGAGAGCACCATGGGGCCCAGCAGATGCAGAACCTATCTGACCTGCCAGAAACACATCTTCCTTCTTGTTCACAACTGTGCCTGGGAGCAGTTTGGTTGTTCAAGCTTCCCCTACCCCTACCCATAACTGGAGATATTTTGACTCCCAGGAGGTCCTTCACAACCAGGCTCACAGGTGAGAACCCCTCTGCCCCAATACCTGGTTTAACTGTGACCTCCCACAGGGCCCAGCCAATGAAGGGCCTCTCTGCCCTGCTGGAGACACATCTTCCTTCTAGCCAGAAACTCTGCATAGGGCAGTTCTGACACTCCAGAACCCTTTCCCCACACAGAGACAGCTTGACTCCTAGGAGGTCTGTTACAACCAGGTTGAGAGGCTCACAGATTAGATGACTCAGATCCCCTCCTACACCCAGAGATAGCCTGACTGAAGGAGGTTCATCGTAACCAGGCTCATAGGAGGGAGAGGGTCCAGTCAGAAATAGCAAGGCCAGTTAACACCAGAGATAAGCAGATGGAAAGAGGTAAGGACAAGAGCATAATCAACAGAAAGCAATGCCACTTGGCACCATCAGAACCCAATTCTCCCACCACAGCAAGCCCTGGATACCCTAACACACCTGAAAAGCAAGATTCTCACCTTAATTCCATCTCATGAAGATGATAGAGGACCTTAAGGAGGACATAAATAACACCCTTAAAGAAATACAGGAGAATATGGATAAACAGGTAGAAGTTCTTAAAGAAGAAACACATAAATCCCTTAAAGAAACACTGGAAAACACAATCAAATGGGTGAATGGAGTGAATGAAACTCCCCAGGATCTAAAAGAAGAAATTCCTCCAATCACATAATAATGAAAACCCTAAATAAACAGAACGAAGAAAACTAGAAGTGGTAAGGGAAAAGGGCCAAGTGACATATAAGGACAGTCCTATCAGAATTATAGCAGACTTCTCAACAGAGACTTAAAAGCAAGAAGATCTTGGATAGAAGTCATAAGAAAAAAAATTCCAGCACAGAGTATTATATCCAGCAAAACTCTCAATCACCATAGGTGGAGAAACCAAGATATTCCAGAACAAAACCAAATTTAAACAATATCTTTCCACTAATTCAGCCCTTATAGAGAATAATAGAAGGAAAATTGAAACACAAGAATGACAACTACAAACAAGAAAAACAAAAAGAAATGAATCATCTCACAACAAACCCAACAGAGGAGAATCATATAAACATAATACCACCTCAGAACAACAACAACAACAACAACAACAACAACAACAAAACAAGAACTAACAATCACTGGTCTTTAATGTCTCTCAACATTAATGGACTCAATTCCCCAACAAAAAGACATAGACTATCAGACTGAATACACAAACAGGACCCAGCATATTTTGCTGCATACAGGAAACACAAGTCACTGACAAAGACAGACACTACCTCAGCCTGGAAGAAAGATTCCCAACCAAATGGCCTGAAGAAACAAGCTGGAATAGACATTCTACTAAACAATAAAGTAGACTTCCAACCAAAAGTTATCAAAAGAGATGGAGGCTACTTCACACTCAATAAAGGAAAAAATCCACAAAGTTAATTTCTCAATTCTGAACATCTATACCCCTAATACAAGAGCACTTACATTTGTAAAAGAAATGTTATTAAAGCTCAAATCACACAATGAACCTCATATAATAACAGTGAGACACTTCACCATCTCTCTCTTACCAATAGATACATCATGGAAAGAGTGAAACTAACAAGTTATGAATGAACTGTATTTCACAGATATCTATAGAGCATTTCACCCTACAAAAAGAATATACCTCCTTCTCAGTACCTCCTGCAACCTTCTCCAAAATCGACCATATAATCAGACAAAACCAAGCTTCAACAGATATAAGATTGAAATAATCCCATGCATTCTATCAGATCACCATAGACTAAGGCTAGTACTTAATATAACAAAAACAACAGAAAGACCACATACTCATGGAAATTGAACAAGTTTCTACTCAATGGTAACTTGGAAAGGGAAGAAATAAAGAAATTAAAGAGATTCTAGGATTGAAGAGAAATGAAGGTACAACATGAGCAAACTTATGGGAAAAAATGAAAGTGGTGCTAAGAAGAAAATTCATAGCCCTGAATCCCTTCATGATGAAGTTAGAGAGAGCATACACTAGCAGTTTAACAGCACTCCTGAAAGCTCTAGAACAAAAAGAAGCAAACACAGCCAAGAGGAGTAGATGCCAGGAAATAATCAAATCAGGGCTGGAATCAACCAATTAGAAACAATGAGAACTATACAAAGAATCAAAAAGCAAATTACAAAATCAGAAACGAAGAGTGAGACATAACAACAGAAAGGGAGGAAATTAAAAAAAAAATCATCTGACCCTACACAAAAGTCTATACTCAACAAAACTGGAAAATATAGATGAAATAGATGGTTTTCTAGCCAGATACCAGGTACCAAAGTTAAATCACAACAAGATAAACTATCTAAACAAGTTTATAACACATAAGGAAATAGAAGAAAAGTCTCCCATCTGAAAAAAGCCCAGGTTTTAGAACAGAATTCTATCAGACCTTCAAAGAAGATCTAATACCAATATTTCTCAAACTATTTCACAAAATAGAAACAGAAGGAACACTACCTTATCTGTTCTATGAAGTCACAGTAATACTGATACCTAAATCACACAAAGGCCCAACAAAGACAGAGAACTTCAGCCCAATTTCTCTTATCAATATCAATGCAAAAATAATATAATTCTCCATAACCAAATCCAAGAACACATCAAAAACATCACTCACCACTATCAGGTAGGCTGCATCCCAGGGATACAGGGATGGTTCAATATATGGAAATCTATACTCATAATCCACTACATAAACAAACTCAAAGAAAAAAATCACATGATCATCTCATTAGATACTGAAAATGCTACCACCCCAGGGATGGTACTACCCACAATGGGCCTTCCCATTCTTGATGACTAATTGAGAAAATGCGTTATAGCTGGATCTCAAGGAAGCATTTCCTCAAGGGAGGCTCTTTTCTCTGTGATAACTCCAGTTTGTATCAAGTTGACACACAAAAGCAGCCAGTCCACAGATGATATGTGATACATATGTGTATCCAAAATTTCTACCAGAATATCTACCAGGATTCCTATATCTTTTTTAAAAAAAACACTTTAGCAAAGTGGCTGGACATAAAATTAACTCAAACAAATCAGTGGCCTTCCTCTACACATATGACAAATGTGTCGAGAAAGAAATAAGTGAAACAACACCCTGCACAGTAGTCAAAAATAATATAAAGTATCTTGGTGTGACTGTAACCAAGAAAGTGAAAGACCTGTATGACAAGAACTTCAAGTGTCTGAAGAAAAAAGTCAAAGAAGACCTCAGAAGATGAAAAGATTTTCTATGCTCATGGATCTTCAGGATTAGCAGAGTAAAAATGGTCAACTTATCAAAAGCAATCTACAGATTCTATGCAATTCCCATAAAAATTCCAACTCAATTATTTATAGAGATAGAAAGAGCAATTCTCACCTTCATTAGGAATAAGAAAAAAACCCATTATACTAAAAAGAATTCTCAACAATGAAAGAACTTCTGGGGGAATTATCATTTCTGACCTCAAGCTATACTACAGAGCAATAGTGATAAAAACCACATGATATTGGTACAGAGACAGGCAGGTAGGTCAATGGAATAGGATTGAAGACACAGAAAGAAACCTACACACTTATGGTCACTTGATTTTGACAAAGAAGTCAAAACTATACAGTGGAAAAAGCAAAGCATTTTCAATAAATGGTGCTGCTCTACATGGAGGTTAGATGCTGGTGAGGATATGGTGAAAGAACATTCCTCCATTACTATTTGGATTGCAAGCTGGTACTAACACTTTGAAAATCAATCTGTCAGTTCCTCAGAAAACTGGAAATATTTCTACCTGAAGACCCAGCTGTACCACTATTGGGCATATGCCCAAAAGATGTTCAATTATATAGCAACGATATGTCCTCCTCTATGTTCATAGAGGCTTAATTATAATAGCCCAAAACTTGAAAACAACCCAGATGTCCCTCAATGGAAGAATGGATACAGAAAAGGTGGTATTTTTATGTAATGGAGTACTACTCAACTATTAAAAATGACAACTTTACGAATTTTGCAGGCAAATGGATGGACATGGAAAATATCATTCTCTGTGAGGTAAGAAAGACCCAAAAGGACATGCATGGTATATACTCACTGGTAAGTAGGTATTAACCCCAAAGCTCAGAACTTCCAATAAACAACTCACAGACCATATGAAGCTTAGCAAGAAGGAAGGCCAAAGTGTGGATGCTTTAATCTCACTTACAAGTGATAAGAAAATAGTCATGAGAGGCAGAGGGAGAGAAGGACTTGGGTGGGAGGAAGGAGGGCAAGGAAAAAAGGAGGCAGAATCAGGTGTGGGAAGAGAAGGTGAGATGTCTAGAGGGTCGGGTGAATGAATAGAAATACTTAAACATTGTGGTGGGGTGCACTAGGAAGTGCCAGACGCCAGGGATGCTAGAGGCTCCAGGACCCAATGAGGATAATGTTAGCTTAAATACCCAACATCAGGGGAAATAGAATCTGAAGAGAGCACCTCCAGTAGATAGATATGGCCCCCCCATTGAGAGATGGGGCCATTTACCTATCTCAAAATCTTTAATCCAGAATTGTTCCTTCTTAACGAAAATCCAGGGACAAAAAATGAGCAGAGTCTGAAGGAATTGCCATCCTGAGACTGCCCTACCTTGGGATCCATTCCATCCACAGACACTAAACCCTGACACTATTGCTGATGTCAAGACTTGCTTGCAGACAGAAGTGTCCTTTGAAAGGCTTTGCCAGCATGTCACTAAGACAGATGCAGATACTTGCAGCCAACCTGTAGACTTGAGCCCAGTGACTCCAATGGAGGAGTTAGGGGAAGGACTGAAGGAGTTGAAGGGCATTGTAAGAACAAGAATATGAAGAACAAGAATACCAAGTAATTGGACTCCTCAGAGCTCCCATGGACTAAACCACCAGTTGGTCTATAGCCCCTGCTATGTGCAGCTGAGGATTGCCTCATATGGCATCAATGGGAGGGGGGCATTTGGTCCTGTGGAGGCTTGTTGCCCCAGTGAAGGGTAATGCTGGAGCGGGTGGGTGGGTGGGAGAGCATCCTCTTAGAGGCATGGACTTGGTGTGGGAGGGGGGAAGGTGTAGGAGGCTTTGGAAGAGAGACTGGGAAGGAGAATTATATTTGGAATGTAAATAAAATAATAAACATTTAAAAAACAGAAAAAATTCACAGCAGGATTTGAAAAAAATAATTTACTGTGTGAAAATGCAATTGTGCAATATGACAAGTTATGGCATAAATAATGTATAGCATCTAGAGTGGAAACAGACCTCTATTAGCACTGTCTCATGGCTACCTTGAGATATCTGCAAATTGTTTCTAATTTTATGTAGGATTATGTATTACTTTTATTTAGTATTTTCATCCACTTTGTCAGCAGTAATAAGACAGCCATAGCTAACTTTCTTGGTGACATTACACATGGAAACACCATTATTCTTTATGTAAGGTCTATATTATGAAAGATAAAGGAAGTTGAAATTCATGACAAAACATATAAATGGAGTTAGATTGTGATACCAGCTATAATAAAGATATAAATTTGAATTGTAGAATTTCTAAAACAAACAAGGAAATTATTCCTTACTCACATACTTGAGTTTTGCATTTTAATATCAGTATACTCAATCCATCTTCCAAACAATAATTTTCTTTTTTCCTTGTGTATTTAAGTGAACATCACTGACCCCCTTCACAAACATTGGTTTAACTAAATGTGCTTACTTTGATTCAGAGAGAGGAAATCTTGATATAGAAAAATAAAAGTGTTGCTGTAGGGGCTGTTGAACATGGTAGGGAAGATCACAGGGGAATGAGTATATGAACCTTTACTTTATGACTTTGAAATATCCATGTTATGAATTCAGCATATTCTGGCTTCACCTATCCATAAAGCCACATTAAAGGTGTTTTATTTTGACATCTTTTTGGTACCTCTTATTTATTTATTAAAGCGTGTGATTCAGTAAATGTGATAGAGAAAAGCCAGCTTTCTTCTGTAAGCATTATCAAAAAGTTTTGCTGCTATTTACTCTAAGTGAGGTTTGATTGGCCCTGAAGGATAATGATCCTCCTAAATGCTTCTCTAAATGGCATTGATTCTTAGGTGCTTTTATAGGTCACACTCAGATGGCACACTAGATTGTATTTTCTCAGCTTGTACTCAGACCAACAGAATCTCCATCTCCTCTTCAATCCTCTTTTTGTCTTCATTCCAATAGTAATCTTGTACTCAAACCTACTATCATTCCTCTGTTTCTGACACTCCTGTGCATACTCACTCATGACTAATTCTATAAAAGATCAATCTTTTTCCCTTTATCCATTTGCAGTGCTTGAAAAGACAATGTCTATTTTATTTTACCTTCTAGCTTATTATTATTTGTATCCATTTTCCATATGTCATTGAGAGGTTTAATACATTAGCAGATTGAATTAGATACAGAGACCCACAGCCAAACATCAGGCAGAGCTCTGAGAGTCTGGTGGAAGAGTAGGGATTAGGATTGAATAAGCCTAAGGTGCAAGGACACCACAAGATCTACAGAGTCAACTAACTTGGGCCCATGGGGCACACAGAGACTGAACTGCCAACCTCCTGAGCAGTCACGGGTTAGAACTAGGCCCCCAACATATTTGGAGCAGGTATGCAGCTTGGTTTTCATGTGTGTTGCCTAACTATTGGCTCAGAGACTGTCTGACTCTGTTGCCTGTCACAGTATTCTCTTCCCCTAGCTGGACTGTCTGGTTGGGCCCCAGTAGGCAAAGCTGTGTTTGGTCCTGTAGCAACTTGATATCCCAAGGCACGGTCATATTAAAAGGGGGGGTCCCCTTTCTCTAAGACAATGGGAAAGAGTAAAGCATAGAGATATTTTTGAGGTTGATACTGAAAGTGGACAGTGCAACTTGGATGTAATTGAAAAATAAATCAATGAAAAATAAATCTTAGAAACTATAGTAACTACAATTTGTTAACATTTTGATGAAAATAATGGGTTAATCTTTGTAGAGCTGATGTATTCATGATATTAATTTATTATTCAAAAACAAGGTATAAGGACAGGCAGAATGGCTCAGTGTGAAGAAGTAGTTGTCTCTAAGCCTGATGACTTGAGTTCATGTCTGGGAACCCACATGGTAGGAGAGAATCAACACTTAGAATTTATCTACTGAGGCCCTGCCCTATGGTATACATATAAAAAAAGAAATAAGTGTTAAAAAGGCAAATAAGAAAGAAACAAGGAAGGAAGGGAGGGAGGAAGGAAGGAAGGAAAGAAGGAAAGAAAGAAAAGAAAGTAGGGAGGGAGAGAAAGAAAAAGAGGGAAGGAAGGAGGGAAGGAGGGACTGAAGGAAGGGAGAAAAAAAGAACTATACATTTTATACATCTAGTTTGCTTGCTATCTTTATATTTAGGATTTTAAGCATTTTTTTTAATTAGATATTTTCTTTATTTACATGTAAATTTCTCCTTTCCCAGTTTCCCCTCCAAAAACCAACCAACCAACCAAACAAACAAACAAGCAAAAACAACAAGAACAAACCCCTGTTGCCTCCCCCTCCCCATGCCTGCCACCCCACCCTCTCCCACTTGTTGGCCCTGGCATTCCCCTACACTGGGGCATAGAACCTTCACAAGGCCGAGGACCTCTCCTCCTATTGATGATCAAATTTGCAATCCTCTACTATAAAAGGGTTTGCAGCCCCTTAGGATTTTAAGCATTTTGTGATCCATTTATCCATTTATCTAACAAGAGCCACCAAGTACTTTCTGGAGATTCACAGATAGTGAGTATTTTAGAACTCATGGGTCACATGTTAGAAATACTCAACTCTTCCCCTGCCACCCAAAGGCAGTCACAGGTCACACATGAGCTAATAAGTGTTGGTGTTTCATTACAAAAACAAGTAGCAGATTCTAAGTTAGACTGCTTGCTATTTCAAAAGTGCTAGTTTTCCAATAAGACCCTATACTTGTACACAAGGTATTTGGGTAGCCATGTGTGGTACAGTGCACTCACAATCACAGCACTTAGGAGACTGAGGCAGGACAATTGCAAACCCAAGGGCAGCTTGGGTTACAAAGCAAGAGCCTGTCTCAAACAAACAAACAAAAAATAATTTAAAAACTCCAAACTATTTTTTCTATATTTCTCTTTGTATGTGTAGGGTTTTGCATATTCATTCCCCTTGTGTAGCTCCTTTTTTATGTTGAAGTGTGCTTTGTCTGATCTTAATGGAATAATACTGACCTGCTTGGAAGACTGGCATGCTATGTGTTTTTTTACTATGTTGTTTTCAAATTATTCACATGTTTAGATCTAAAGCATTTTGTTTGAAAATTATTTGTTTATCATTATTTTTAACATTTCTAATAAAAGCTTTCATATCATATTTAATATTAGTATTCTTATTGCCATAAGTAAGTCTGTACTCTTCAAGTCTGACCTACAATGTCTATATTTTGATCCTCTCATTTTCTCATTTTTGAGTCTTTTCACTGATCAAGTCAAATAATGTTTTTCTAAATTTTGACTATTCATCTTTTTTCATTTTAGATGGTTTTTATACTGATGATATTTCCTTTGGAATTCCTGTGTGTATTATCATGCTTACATCATTTAACATCTGTGATGATATTAGAAGGCGTGTGTGACTGCTCACCCCAGTGGCATTTGTTGAATCACATAGTTCTGTCAACTCAACATCAGCATATGGAGCCAAATTTGAGTCACCAAAGATGTTATTTGCCATGGAGTTGCTGGAACCCAAAACTGTGTTATTAAAGGCAGCAAGTGATTTTAACCACAAGCTTATCTCTCTGAAGCCATTAATTTGCTTTTCTGTGTAATTGCAATATTAATAAGACTGTAATAATTCTCTCAAAACCCATGAAACTGAAAATTAAAACTACATTGAGGTCTTGTCCACATCAGAAATGATGTCATGAAGGCTAAGACCCAGAGAACCACTGACAGCGAGTCTGGGAAGGATGTGAGGAAAAGAGAATCCCATTTTCTGCTGAGTGAATTGCAAACTTGTGCAGCCACTGTGAAAATTGGAGAGGAGAAATCTCTAGGGACTAAATGTGAATCCCTTCTTTGATCTAGTCACATCACTCATTAACACATGTCCTAAGGACACCATATCCTAGTGTAGAGATAATTGCTCAGGTTTTTATTTTTCACAAAAAAATGACACAACTAAATCTTTTCCAGTTATTAACACATATTGAATACATGGAACATACACACTGTGCAAATTTAATAGCAATAGTTTATTTCTCGGCAGCCAGTTATATGAGCCAATTCAAGCCAGATTAGATTATATTAAAGGAAGGTTTACTGGACAACTGCTTTCTAGTGGGCAAGTTCACTGGCTTCAAGGACTGAGGCCAGAGAAGTCACCATAGAGAGGAAGAGAGATGGAAGAGAAAGAGAAAAAGGATCCGTGGGCAAAGAAAGAAGAGAAGTAGAGACCAAGATGTCTGTATTATGTAGGAGAGAGCCTCTGACGGAAGGACAGCCCAGCCCTTGGGCTGGAAAATACAGGATTGGGGCAAGGTATGCAGATAGGATGCTGAGGGATACTGGGAGAACCTGGAGGTCTGGTCTGCTTTGACATGTAAAATAGGCATAGCATTCCTTTGTTCCAAGGCCAGAGAAAGCAAAAATAGATTATAAAAAACTGAAATCATGAAATTTGGAGGTAAAAGATGGAACAGGAAAAATATTAGATTAAATCAAGTTAGATCGACACAGGAAGACAACTGGCACATTATCTCTCCAGAATTTCAGATCTGGATCTTTAAATTTCAAATTTGATTTTTAAGTAACTGCATAGGCCAGAAATATACAGAGGAACTCTGGAGGCATGGGATGGAGGAGCTCCAGAGACAAGGACAGTACGAGAAATTAGAAAAATGGGCTATGATCTGTAAAAAGAAAAGGAAGGGAGAAATGAGGAAAATGGAGGAATGTTAAATAAATAAAACTAAAGATGTTCAAAAAAGTCATGGGAAGGATTGTTTTCATACACTTGCTTAAAAATACAATGTGTGTAGTGTGTGTGCTGTGTGTGGTATGTGTGTGTATGTGTGTGTGAGTGTGAGTGTGTGGTGAGTGTGTGAGTTTGTGTGTGTGGTATGTGTATGTGTGTAGTGTGTGTGGTGTGTGTGTGTGTGAGTGTGTGTGTGTGGTATATATGTGAGTGTGTGTGTGT
>JADRCD010221695.1:41174-56084 GCA_019843815.1 Montemys delectorum | reverse complement strand
GTCCCCTTGAAGTTCATATCCAAGGCATTCTTATATCTTCTTTGTCATGGGGCAAGGACAGGGTTTCATTATGTAAACCAGAGGAGCCTTGAATTGGTGTGTGTCACTACATCTGGAAGATAATATCCTCAAATAACTAAAAGCAACTAGTTGCCAACTCCACATCCAGTGAAAGGAAGCTGCAGAGATGAGGGGGAAGAAAGGTGGGTGTAGTGGCACATACCTGTAATCTTAGCACTCAGGAGGTAGGGGCAGGGGAATGGAGAGCTTGAGATCGGCCTGGACTACAAAAAAAGAGGAGGAGGAAGAGACGGAGGAGGAGGAGGAGGAGGAGGAGGAGGGAGAGGAGGAAGAGGAGAAGGGGGAGGAGGAGGGGAATAGAATATTTAGACAACATCTAGACAGCTGGTAACTGGGGGACTTAGTTACTCGTGCACCACCCACAGAAGGCAGAAGCAATGTTTAAAGCAGTTATTCAGGTAGGAGAAAAATGATCCCGGAGTTAAGGAGTAAACTACTGGGCATGGTGGCACACCTTTAGTCCCAGCACTCAGGAGGCTGAGGCAGATGGGTTTCTGTGAGCTTGAAGCCAGCCTGGTCCCCAGAGTCTCTAAGCAAATGCTGACTGTATAAAACTAAGATATATCCTCACAAAGAGGGCTAGAGAACTTTACTGAGAAGCAAACCCAGAGCTGAAGCTATGTGCTCTTGAAGCTAACTCTGATGGTTCATTCTGAGGGAGCGAGGGAGGGAAGGGGATTGGACAGTGTTGGGTCTGCAAAAACAAAGAGTGCACACTTCAAAAAAGCTTCACTGCGTCTGCAGAGCTTCTCCCTGCTCAGAAACTCAGGGAGCCAGAGTGAAGCGTGCTGCTCAGAGTTAATCCCACAGGAAGAGAACAGAAACTGCGATGTGTACCTGGCAACTATGGTCACTAATTAGTAGATGGGCCACAACTCTGGGAAGTTTCTAATTCCCCAGCTCTTCCAGTGTGCTCAGTGCTGCTGGCTCAGCATCCAAAGAAGCCTCCAGGAGTAGCTGAATCACAAACAGAGGGAGCTGTAAATTGAGCCAACTTAGAAGGGAGTGGGCAGCACTGAGGTGCCTCAGCGGACTATGGAATGGGGATACTCAAATCTATTTAAATCTATTCTGAATCATCTTGCTCACTCAATTAATTATAAACAAACCATATTATGACCTTAAAATTCTAAGATACATCTTTAGGTTGGTTGGTTTGTTTATTCATTTGTGTATGTGTGTGTGTGTGTGTGTGTGTGTGTGTGTGTGTGTGTGTGTGCATGAGAGAGAGGGAGAGAGAGAGAGCACTTGTTTATGTGCACCACAGGAGCTCCTAGAAGCCAGAAGAGGGTTTTGGATCCCCCCCTGGAACCGGAGTTACCAGTAATTGGGATCTACCACGTGGGTGCTAAGAACTGAACCTGGGTGTTCAGCAAGAGCTATATTAACAGATGAGCAATTCAATGAGTGGATGAAAATGTTTGAGCCAGGAATGGAGGTTCAGGCCTATAATCCCAGTACTTGAGAGGCAGAGGCACGTGGATCTCAGTGAACTCTGGGCCAGCCTTTTCTACACACTAAGCTCCAAACTAGCCAGGACTAGGAAGGTCCTGTCTGCTAAATAGAAAACCATACACATACACATACATTCTACATACACATACATTCTACATACACATACACATACATTCTACATACACATACATTCTACATACACATACATTCTACATACACATACATTCTACATACACATACATTCACACACACACAATCTCTCTCTTACACATACTCACACTCACACACATGCTCATGCACACTCACATATACATTCACATGCACATATTCATACACACACACACAGACATACAGAGGGAGAGTATGATAAACAAGGAGTCTATGGGTATTTTTATGCTTATAAATTGGAGGATTCAAATACAATCTAGTAAAAAAAAACCCTACAATCTATTAAAAGCAAGCAAAACTTGAATAATATCACATCTAGTGAATATATTCAGTGCATGATTACATCTCTTCCTAGAAATGATACACCAAGTCCCAGCGGTAGATACCACTAAACAGTCAAGGACAGTAAATATTTGTTTTTCCAGGAACTGCTAACAGGGGGAACACTTCCAGACTGGTATAGGAAGACAGAATGACCTTTATCCCCTAAAACGGTTACCTCGGTTTGATAGCCTTTTTTGTTTGTTTATTGTCTTTTGAGACAGGGTCACATGATGTGTCCTAGGCTGGCCTTGAACTTTCAGCAGTCTTCCTGCCCACAGCTTCTCAAATGTTGAGATTAAAGGCATGTGCCACCATTCATTGGTATTTTAAACAAATGATCAGTTCCCAGAATAACAGGGAAAATCAGATGCATAGATGCATCAGAGGTGTGTAAAATAAAAAAAAAAAATACAGCAATCATTTGTAGTCAACTTTCTGTCATTAGCTTCAGCCATCAGTTTGACAGACCTGGGAAGAGGGGATTTCAACTGAGGAAATGGTCCCCTTAGAATGGACTGTAGGGTGATTTTCTTGATTGCTAATTAGTGTAGAAGGGTCCAGCCCACTGTGGGCGGTACCATTCCTATGCAGGTGAGCCTGGCCTATATAACATAGGTGAGCCATGGACAGCAAGTTAGTAAGCAGTGTTCCTCCATGGCTTCTGCCTCAGCCTCTGCCTCTTTGCCTTGGTGTCCCCTGATGATGACCTGTGACCTGGAAGCCAAATAAACTTCAAGTTCCTTTTGGTCAGTGTTTTCTCAATGCAAGTGAGAAGCAAACGGGAAATTTTTTTCTCCAAAACTAAAAATGAATGCAAGCTTGTAGGATGTCTAAAATATCTACAAATAAGAGGAGGAGGAGGAGAAGAAGAAGAAGAAGAAGAAGAAGAAGAAGAAGAAGAAGAAGAAGAAGAAGAAGAAGAAGAAGAAAGAGGAGGAGGAAGAAGAGGAAGAGGAGGGGGAAGAGGAGGAGGAGGAGGACAAGGACAAGGAGAGGAAGAAGAAAGAGGACACTTGCATTGGCAACCTGGAAAAAATGTATAAGAAAAGTATGTTGGCTATCAGTCCTTTGATTTGCTATTGCACCAATGGATCCAGGCAATGATGAGGAAAGAAAAGGGTAGTGCATGTCTGTGGTTCTGGCACGGAGGAAGCTGAGGCAGGATGATTACTGCAAATCAAAGGCCAACCTGAGCTACCTGGCAAGACCTTGTCTCTAAAAGGCAGGGGTTCGTAGGTGACAGTTCAGTTGGTAAATGCTTTCGGGCAAGCATTAGGACTTCAGTTCAATCTCCAGAACTAGTATTTAAAACAAACAAAAACATGTGGTTGCTCCTGCTTGTAACCACAGGGCTGGGGAGGTGGCTGCAGGTGGGCTCCTGAAGCTCTCTGCTAAGTTCCAGGCCAATGAGAAACTCTTTCAGAAAACAAACAGGCAGACAAACACCTGGGTGGATGACACCTGAGGAATACCACCCATAATCAACCTTTGCCCTCCACATGCATACACACACACACACACACACACACACACACAGGTACCTGCATATACATGAACACATATACACACATATGCACACATGAATACAAGGTATAAGGACTGGAAAAGAAAATAAAACTGCTAATGATGTGATAAAGGCAATTGTTCCATCCCTGGGACTCACATGGCAGAAGGAGAGAATGGACTCCTGCAGGTGGTCCTCCGACTCCCACTTGTGTGCTATGACATAGGTGTCCCCACCCCCCTAAAAATAAATAAATCAATCAATAAATGTAAAACCTATTTTAAACTCTATCTTCAAACCTGTCCCACTGACTTTGCTGACTGCTCTGCTGCTCTGTTTTGTCTGAGGGATTGGACTAGGCGTGTCACAAATGCTATAACCACTCAGCCATCACCCCAGTTCTCTTCTCCCTTTTGACTTCCAGACTGTCTCACAGAGTCTGCCAGAAGGACCTTGAACTCTCTCTGCAGCCCAGGCAGGCCTCGAACTTTCCACCTCCTGCTGCAGCTTCTTGAGTTGCTGCAATTACAGGCCCGAACCACTAGTCCTGGTCACATAGTCATTTTCCTTGGTACCTGGGGCTAGACCTTCAAGACTGGAGCTGCTGAAGGGGCGCATGACTTCAGGCGGAACGTGATCAACTACCACCTCACAGATCTGCACGGATTTGATGGAGCCACTCTGGGAAATGCCTGGGCAATGCCGCACACTGAATAGACATGCACACCCTTTGGTCCAGGCATCCCACTCCTAGGTATAATATGCCATTGAGAGGTTCACATCCAGAGACATGTCCAGGGATGTGCACCAAGGTAGTCATAGTAACCCAAAACGAAGGCAAACCAAATGCCCACAGCAGGTGAATGGGGTGATGAATTTGGGCATACTGATACAATGGACTTCCACGGATAACGAAAATGAGCTCTTTTGCCACATACACACCCCTACCCCATCCCCCCAGAGGCAGAAGTTATGGACACAGTGTTGAGGGAGGCATGGTGGTGAACACCTGTAACCCCAGCATTCAGGGGAAGGAGGCAGGAGGGCCGAGAGTGACAATTTGGCTCAGCAGGTAAATGCAATTTCCATGCAGGTTTGCCGACCTGAACTCAATCCTGGAGCCCACATAAAGATGTGAGGAAAGAACCTACTCTGAACACTGACCTCTGACCATGCCCCTCATGCATATGATAATTGATTATGTTGAAAAATTTTATAGTAGAAGAGCAAGGCTGTAGTGGTACAAGCCTTTAATCCTAGCACTCAGAGGCAGAGGCAGGCAGATCTCTGTGAATTTGTGGCCAGCCTGGTCTACATAGTGGGTTCCAGGCCAGCCCACAGAGAGACCTTGTCTCAAAAGAAGGGGAAAAAGATGTTCCTTGATCCTGTACTTAGCATGTGACTTTTGTGAGTGATGCAATTTTCCTCCCCAAATGAGTTAATTAAAATAAATTAATTAATTAAAAATAAATAAATAGCTTCAAATCAGCCCTGTTGAGGGTCTAGATCTGATTAAAAAGCAAATAAAAGACCTTTATCGGGGCTGGAGAGATGGCTCAGCAGTTAAGAGTACTGACTGCTCTTCTAAAGGTCCTGAGTTCAATTCCCAGCAACCACATGGTGGCTCACAACCATCTGTAATGAGGTCCAATGCCCCCCTCTGGTGTGTCTGAAGACAGCTGCAGCGCACTCATATACATAAAAAAAAAAAAAAAAAATAAAAAAAATAAAAAAAAGACCTTTATCAGGACAATCCAAATGTCCCTGTTGTCGGGAGCACAAATCATGTGCATTAGATCCATCCAAGCTCCAGACAGCATTTCTAATTAACACTACCATTAGCAGCTTGCAAAAATCTCTCCTCAAAGACCACACTTTAGGGGCTGGAGATGCAGCTTAATTGGCAGAGTGCTTACCCAGAACCCATGAAACCCCAGGTTTGATGCCCAGCACAACATAAAGCTCACGTGGAATCAAAGTGCAGACAGAGACAGGAGGATTGGAAGTCTAAGGTCACCCGCAGCTAGACAGAGCGTTCAAAGGCAGCCTGGGCCCCTGAGACTCCATCTCAACAATGACAGTAAAGAAACACCAACAGCACTATTTTTAGCTAAGGGATTACCTGGGAGTTCTAGGTGCCAGCCCCCATGCATTAAAAAGAAATCTGACTGTACTTTCCCCACAGCCACAGGCTAGGGCATTATTAAAGCAGTGAGGAATGTACTGTGTAGTCCAGTTAATTTATGCAATTATGACTTAATGCTGCATCTGTACATTCATTTACATTTCTCTAGGTTGCAAATGGCATAGTGCAGTCATGCACAGCATCTGCAAGAGCCCATTTTGATCAACTGTAGCTTATTATAGTCTCTGCATATATTTTACAGCAGTAAGTGATAATGCATCACACCCCCTGCAAATATTTGATTTATCTATAACGCACCTTTTTTCTTACTGTTTTCAAGTTGATGAAAATCTCCAATAACCGCTACCTAAATCCACACTTAGTAGGTCCACACCATTCAAACCTGGGCTTCTCGAGCGTCAGCTGTATTTTTTTTTCTTTTTTATTACGGAATTGAGAAGAAAGATTTCAGAAGAAGAAGAAAAGCAACCTGGGGGAAAAACAAGACAAGAATAGACCCAACGCAGCTACCCAGATGTAGTTCTTATCCCCGAGGAATCCAAAACTAATTTTCACCATGGATTCCCCTTAAGGATGGCGTTTCCTTATCCCCCACGGATTATTTAGGCGAACTCGGGCTTTGAGTGTCCCAAAGCTAGCTGAGTCTGCAGTTGCTATGCCCAAACCCCTCTGTTGCTAGTCCTGGTTACCATAGAAACCTGTAATCAAAAACAACCCTTACCCTCGTCTTCCTTATCCCAGGGGGCAGAGCTGAGCTCTCCAAGCTGCGGCTTTAGCTACAGCCGACGCGGGGGTGGGTGGGGGTGGGCGTGGGGGTGGGTGGAACTGAGCGGGCGGCAGATTTACCCGAGACTCTTAACAGGATTTGGCATCTGCAGACCTCATGTGATTCTAGCAGAATTCGGTGTCAAAACCAGCTTCGGTTTCTTTCTCTTTCTCACAACAATCCTGGATTAATGAATACCCGAGTAATCACAGGTGGGGATTTCCTACCCAGCTGGCTTTTCCTTGGCTCAAGGCCCGGTCCTTCCATCCTCCACCTAAGGAGGAGGGCATCCTGGCAGGTCTCACGGGAGTTTTTGGAAGGAGGCGTAGTAGCAGCTACTAAACCCGTCCGTGAGCAAGAGAACACGCGCAATTCCCGGGTGCTTCCTGAGAGCTCTTGTTTGGGCAAGTTGTAGATCGATGGGCCCTTTAAAAAGTATTAATAATAGGGGTTGGAGTGACGGCTCAGTGGTTAAAGAACTTGCTACTCCAGCACAGGATGTGAGTCGGGTGGGAATCCCAGCACGCATGTCAGGTGCTCTAAGTAATAGTAATGATTTGCTAAGTAAATTCTAATGGTAAGTAAAGTTCACCTGGGTGCTCTTCCCTCCCTCTCTCCTTCCCCATTCCTCTCTTCCCCTTCCTCCCTCCCCCTCCACCCATACTGGTATACAGAGAAGCTCATCTGGGAGGTGGAGGCAGGAGGATCAGAATTTCACGACGATCATTAGCTACATGAGATCCTGTCTTTAAAAAAAAGGGGGGGGGGGCTGACGAGATGGCGTAGGGGTAAAGGAGGTTGCTGCCAAGCATGACTACCAGAGTTTGAACCTAGAGATCCACATAGTGGCAGGAGAGAACTGACTTGAAAATCGTACTGTAACCTCTACTCTTATTATGTGGCACACGAACCCTGCTGCCACTACTAAATAAATACATTTATATAATTAAAATTTCTAATAAAAAAAAACCCAAAAACCTTTACAAAGTCATTGACATGGCTCAGCAGCTAATGACAACCTGCTATGCCCAACCTGGTCCCACCTGAATTCGATCCATGGAATGCATGTGGTGGTGGTGGTGGGGCAGACCCAAATTCCACAGTCTGTCCTCTGTCCTTTGTGACAGACAAAATCCACATGGAACTATTAAAAAAAAAAAAAAAGAAAGAAAGAAAAAAAAAGCTGTCTTCCCAAAAGAATCCCACCGGAACAGAATTTTTTTGTTGAAGTGTGTGTACGTATGACAATGTGTTCTTGAGTGTGACATACACGTGGAAAGCCAGAGGTCAATATCAGATGTGCTCTCCACATGATTTTTTTGTTGTTGTTTAGACAGGGTCTCTCCTGTCTCTAGAGCCCAGACCTTACCAGTTTGGCTAGACTACCTGACCAGTAAGCTCCAGGGAGCCTCCTGTCCTCCGCCGCCATGGCTTCACACAAGTTGTACCATGCCTGGCCTTCCACACCAGCCCTGGGGATCCTCACTCAGTTCCCCATGTTTGCACAGCACGTTCTTTGCCTACTGAGTCATCTCCCCAGCTCAGGAGCAAACAGCTTTAGACTGAGGACCTTAAGTTTTTCTAAGGAGGAGCTCCCTGCCTCTCTGAGTACATATCCTATATGCAGTCCTCAGAAAGCAGGAAGAGGGCAAGAAGGGGACTGTTCCCAAAAGAAGTTGTGGTTAAGTCAACAATAGCAGGGATCGTGAGGAAAAAGTGAGATGATTGTTAGGTGACATAACACCTATGAAAACCATTTGGGGTATTTTGAAGCCGGGTGTGTGTGTGTGTGTGTGTGTGTGTGTGTGTGTGTTCGTGCCTTGAAGCTTTATCATAACTGTGTCCTATGTGTTTGCATTTTTCTCCCACTTCTTTCACAGTAGCCTGCCTGACTATTTCATTATACTACTGGAGCTAAAACCCACAACTTCAAACACTGTGCAGGGTGAATTTGCTGCCACTGGGCTGTATCCCCAGTCTAAGCACACTACAGAAAAAGCACAGTATCTCACAATGGTTCCTCCTCTGCCTCCTGTGATTTCCCCACCATGAGACTTTGACACAATGTTCACTTCGCCGATACAATATTACTTTGCCTCTTGTTCTATCTATTGTTTGTACCTGTCTCCCTCCCCTAAAATAAACCCAGAGAAGGTCGGCTGGACTTACTTGCTTTATTCTATGGTATATATCAAATGCTTAACACTATCCCTTACATACAGTAGTCACTCAACAAATACAGACAATTGAAAATCCAGTACTTTAACTAATAAAATACCAAGCCTTTTTAATTGAATTACATGTTTTTGTTTGTTTTGCCTCCACTCGACCTGGAACACTTGATCAGTGGGCAGGGGAGACGGCTCCCTGGGTAGAGGTACTTGCTGCCAAGCCCAACGACGACCTAAGTTTGATCCCAGGAAACCTTATGATGGAAGAAGAGAATTGAGTCCCACAGGTTGTCCTGTGACCTTCACACACCCAAGGTGGCATATTCATGTCCAAATTAATTAATTAATTAATTACAAACTTTAAGAAAGTCTTTGCAAAGGACTTCAACCCAATGGAAGAGCATTTGCCTAGTGTGCACAAGGATCTGGGTTCCTCCCCATCTCTGTAAGCTAGAGACAAAAAGTCTTTAGTGTTACCCCCAAAGTATATTGTGATAGATTTTAAAGATACTGGATCAGGTTGTGCTGTTTCTGATTCTAGTTCCATTTAAAAATGAGTTGTTAGGCTAGAGTAATGGCTAAGAAGTTAAAAGCATGTAGTAACTGCTCATCCGGAGGACCTGACTTTGATTCCCACCACCCATGTCAGGTGACTCACAATGACCTGTAACTCTAGCTCCAGGGGGTCTGAGTCTGCTGGCCTTTGCAGGCACCTGCATTCATGTGTGCAGGTACACGCATACACATACACACATGCACTTACCTGTGCACACACGGGGGCGAGCACACACGTGTGCGCGCACACACACACACACACATGCACACACTCTAAAATGCTAAAAGCAAATCTTAAAAAAAATAACTATCAGTAAATATTGATCTCCTAATAGCAAGATATAAAATCCTAGAAAATTTTTATTCTAAAACATAAAGTGATTTGGGAGTTAACTGAAGAGTCCCTGAAGAATAATTTAAAGACAACACATACATTTGTCTTTAATCATGGCGTGAAGCATCTGAGGCGTCATGTGAAAAAGGCTGACAGGCGATTAGAAGGACAAAGTAGGGAACTGGATGCCAAACTCCTGCCAGACACTTTGTCTGCCTCTGACTTTCCCTGAGAGAGACATATATTAGCATGCAAGTCTGCAGAGGGAGAAACCGAGACCCAGAGAGAAGAGATAACCAGCCCAAGGTCACACAGACCGCAGCTGAGTGGAAGCCTTGGTCTGCTCCTCCCTACAGCATCTCCCTAGACGATCTTCTCGCTTTCCAGAACACAACACGGCACGACGCTATGCACATGGTTTCATATTCTCGGTCAACACATATGGTTTTAGTAATTGTTGTGTTCTTAGCACAGTGCAGGCTTCCTTGGAGATCACTGTAGGAAGCACAATGCTTCACTGGGAGGTACATGTTAACCCTAGGTTCATGATAGGATGTGACAACTGATTGGGGTTCGTTATAGATGCCTAGGGAGTTCTGAAAAAGAAGAAGAGGGGGAAGAGGAGGAGGAGAAGAGAAGGAGAAGGAAGAGGAAGAGAAGAGAAGAAGAGAATGAGGAGGAAGAGGAGAAGAGGAGGAAAGTAGAAAAAGAAAGAGGAGGAGAGAAGAGGAGGAGAAGAGGAGGGGGGAAGGAGAAAAAGGAGGAAGAGGAGGAGGAGAGAGGAGGAGGAGGAGGTGGAGGAGGTGAAGAAGGAGGAGGAGGAGGAGGAGAAGTTTGGATGTTTACCTGTTTTCCCTCATGGTGGAACCTCAACCCTTACTAGCACTGCCCATCACCTGCTGTTACACCTCTGCACAGGGGTACCTCTAGGCCATGATCTTTTATTTCATCTGTCCCTTCGCTTATCTGGAAGTACAGAGGCTAACCCTTATTTTCTTGGATGCTGGGGGTAGGAGGAAGCATGAGATCCAAATTCTGTCAGTTGCAGGTTTAGTCCATTTTCTATTGCTAAAACAAAACTCCCAAGGCTCGGTAGTTTATATAGGCAAGAGGTTTATTTCAGCTTGTGGTTCTAGAGGCTAAGAGGTTTGAAACTGGACAGCTACATCTTTTATTTTGTTTTGTTTCAAGGCTGGCCTTGTAGCCCAGGCTGGCCCACATTCTCCTGCTTCAGCTGTCTGAGTGTTGGTGTTACAGGCATGTGCTAGGACACCAAGCCCAAAACAGTTAATGTGACTGTTATAGTTATTCTGCAGCATTGATGTTGGAATCCAGGGCCTTGCATGTACTAAGTAAGCGCTCTACCACTGAGCTACACCATCCCCCAGCCCCTCACTGGGAGATTCTAAGCAAGGGCTTTACCACTGAGTCACCCTCCCCACCCCCCCCTCCCCACCCCACCCCCAGCCTCTCACTGGAGGATTCTAGGCAGGGGCTCCACCACTTAGCCACGCCCCCAGCCCCTCACTGGAGGATTCTAGGCAGAGGCTCTACCACTGAGCCACGCCCCCAGCCCCTCACTTGGGGATTCTAGGCAGGGGCTCTACCACTGAGCCATGCCTCTAGTCCCTCACTGGGGGATTCTAGGCAGGGGCTCTCTACTGAGCTATATCCTCAACCCGGTAGCTAAGTCTTTCCAGGTCCTCAAGCTGTTTCATAGCACAGTGCAGCACAGCACAGCGTAGCACATACAACATCACATGTGACATCTTCCAGCAATAGCATGCCTGGAGATTGGTGGACATGTGTGAAAGAGTGAGTGGAGACACCGGCCTCTATTCATAACAACCTGCTCTAGAGATAACTACCCTCCCCAGGGGATTGAGTACATTAATCCCTTCAGGAAGGTGTCCCCCCACCCCCGTGACATAATCTCCTAAAGATCCCACCAGCCTTCAATACCATCACCCTGGGAACCAGTTTTTCAACCCATGAATTGGAGCACAAATCACTCAAACCATCTCACAGGTAGGACCTTGGATCTGAAACACAATGAGTAATGAGCCATCGCCAGGGAGCAGTGACTACAGAAGGCAGAGGCCAAACCTGAGAACACATCTGTTCATAGGTCCCATCAGCCAAGCCGGTGGAAAGAAGATTTGCCTCTCAGTTCCCATTAAACCTGTGAGCTCACAGAAGCTTCCAGAAGCCCATGTGTTTGGTTTGATCTTCAGTCTGTTAGCCTGTTTTCATTGGGCAAGAATATCTTTTCTTTCGCTCTGTCTTCAACATGGATGATTACAGTTCAGGAAGCCTGTTTAGCAATCATTTGGGAGACAGAAAGTGAAACTCGCTGTTCTTTGGAAAACTGTGGTTTTGGCTGGTGAGGGAGGGGAGGAAGTCAGTGGGAGAGTGTGAGCCGACCGACCCGTAAGAGGCTTTAGATTCCACTAGAAAATGGCAGTTTCTTTCCTTTATTTAGTTCCTGAGATCTCCTTGAAGCTTGCTAACCGTACAGGAAGCCACAGGACCAGAGCTGGAAGTCCCTCTGTTTGCTGCTGGGAGACAGTAAGCCAGACTGGACCTGAGCTCTGGCCCAGGCATCTAGGAGGGCTGTGTCAGTTCGGGCATCCTGCTGGGCTGGGTTAGTTCTGTGTGACCTAGGCTGGGAGAGGCTTTCCTGGAGCTTGGCTCAACAACTGAGATATTATCTGTAAAGTTGTGCTATGCCTGGTCCTGAAATCATGAAAGAATTAGCTCAGGCTGACGCAGTTATGGGGTAAATCCCGACCGTAACCCCGGTTCCATTCCACGGTACCCAGGGTTCATTCCCTACTTTATTCTCAGGGCACATGTGTGCCTTTAAGTTCTCCGTACCCTCAGTTAGAGTGTGGGATAGCGCCTTGAATTCATCAAAGCCAATTACTGCAGTTCATTTTTTCAGCCTCGAGTTTTTCATTTTAAGTTGTCATGGGAAAATAACTCTTAATAAATCCCTTTAAGCACAAGGAACTAGGGCAATTATGGACACTTTAAGAATTATTGAAACATTTTAAAGTTTTTTGATGAATGTTCTAAAGGACACAAGTCATTTTTTTTTCTTTTTCTTTTTTATTTTGGAAGGGCTTCAATTACTTTCAAGGACAGACACCGGGCACACAGATTGTTCAAATCTAATTAATTATCTGCCTCTTCCCACAACAGTCACACCTTCAAAACATTGAGGTTGGCCTTAATTATCTGTGATTCTCCCACACTGGAATAATTGCACACGCCCTTCGGGGCCATGACAGATATATGTTCGGGATGAATTATAACAACCAAAGAAGGAAATCAAGTTCTGTTTGTTTAGGTGTGAGTAAACCTTATGGTTATGCATGAAGTAGTCACAAGTTGATAGAAAGCTTCTGAAAACCCAAAGTGGGTACCTAAGACCAAAACCACATAGGTCAAGTTGACCAATGACATTGACATTTTAAAATTAATTCTTATTTCGGGGCAGTGGTGGCACATGCCTTTAATCCCAGCACCTGGGAGGCAGAGGCAGGCGGATTTCTGAGTTCAAAGCCAGCCTGGTCTACAGAGTAAGTTCCAGGACAGCCAGGGCTACACAGAGAAACCCTGTTTTGAAAAAACAAAAAACAAAAAAATTAATTTTTATTATTTTTATACTACTACTACTACTACTACTACTATCATCATCATCATCATCATCATCATCATCATCATCATCAGTATATGTATGTGAGTGGTATTTGTGTATCTGTATATACAGAGGCCAGAGGAGGAGGACATCAGGTGTACTAGCCTATCACACACTACTCTCCCGGGGACAGAATTTCTTATTAAATAAATCTAAAGCTCACCACTTTGGCTAACCCTGGCTGGTCCTTGAGCTCCTGGGATCCACCTACTCCTGTTCTACCTCTGTTCTCTCACCAAATTTGAAGTTACAGGCACACACATCCATGCCAAACCTTTACATGGGCTTTGGGAATATTAACTCAGCTCTTCGTTATTGCATAGCAAGCATTATTTTTTAAATATTTATTAATCATACTTTATGCATGTGAGTGTTTTGCTTGCATGCATACATGTGTACCATGTGTGTTCCTGTGCCCAAAAAAAGATCAGAAGAGATTGTTGGACCCTCTAAAAGTTAAAAGGCTGTTGTGAGCTACCATGTGGGTGCTGGGAACTGAACCCAGATCTTCTGTAAGAGCAATGAGTGCTCTTAACTACTGAGCCATTTCTCCAGCCCTCAACAGCAAGTATTCTTACCTGCTGAGCTGTCTCCCAGGCTGCTGTTAATATTTTTGACAGTAAATTAGATTAGAAATCCTACATCTGGGAATAACAGTGGTAGAAAGAGCCCAGGAATGGTAGAGGTCAGAAAACCTCATCAATGCTCAACCCCAGAGATGCTGAATAGCAGGAAAGCTGATGGCCAGAGGCCAAGAAATGGAGAGTGTTTCTTATGTTGAGAGACTCTCACATGGGCTGGGTTCAGCTCACTGGTGTGTGCATAAAAAGATGAACACATAAGGAGCAGAGGAGGTGGCTCAGAAGGTAAAGTCTTGCTATGCACATCTGTAATCCCAGTGCTGGGGAAGCAGAGACATGAGGATCCCTGGAGCTTCCTGATCAACCAGTCTAACCAATCAGTGAGCATCGGGTTCAGGGAGAGACCTTGTCAAAAAAACCAAGGTGGAGAGACGATACCAGACATCAACTTCTGGCCTCCACATACTTGTGCACACACGTGGACAGACACACAGACATGTACACATGAATACTTACACAGGCACGAAATGAACACAGAAAGCTAGTGATGGTGGTACATGTCTATAATCTCAACATACAGAAGGCTAAAGCTAGAAGACTGAGAGTTCAAGGCCAGGGGCTGGATACGTGATGGATCAGAGGTTAAGAGGACCTGCTGCTTTTCTAGAGCATACAAGTTCAGTTCCCAGCACCAATGTGAGGTGGCTCACAACTGCCTGTAACTCCAGATCCAGGGAATATGATGACCTCTTCTGGCCTTTGGGGGCACCCACACTCACAAGCTCATGCATGTACATGTGAGTGTGCACACACAGACATACACACATATATATACACACTTAATTTTTAAAATATTTTAAAGAGTCCAAGGTCATTTGAGCTATAAAGTGAAACCTTGTCTTAAAAATGGAATAGAATAGATAAGCTAGAATAGCAAACATAATTTCTGACTTAAACATGAAACTAACTAAACAGAATTTACTTTCTAAGCCAGGTGTGGTAATCCCAGCATATGATGAACTGAAGCATGGGGATTAGGAGTTCAAGGCCAGCCCGGATACATGATACATGATATTCTCTCTCTCTCTCTCTCTCTCTCTCTCTCTCTCTCTCTCTCTCTCT
>JADRCD010221695.1:0-38378 GCA_019843815.1 Montemys delectorum | reverse complement strand
AAAAAAAAAAAAAAAAAAAAAAAAAAAAAAAAAGAAAAAGAAAAAAAGGAAAGTCACATTAAGGAACTAATTGTATAGTATAGTTTTTGGTGGTGTGTACCCGGAATCCCAGCATTTGGGAAGCAAAGGCAGAAAGATTGGGAGTTTGAGGCCAGCCTGGGCTACAAAGTGATTCATTCCAGGCTTTCCAGGGCCATATAGTAAGGTCCTGTCTCAAAAAAAAAAAAAAAAGTTATCACACAAAGCCTAAGTGGAAGATAACTTTATTTCAGGATCAAGAATGTCATCAATATGAGCTGAGGAGTCTTTCTTCCTGGCTTGCTTCCCATGGCTTGCTCAGCCTGCGTTCTTATAGAACCCAGGACCACCTGGCCAGGATGGCCACCAGGATGGCCATCATCCACAGAATACTGAGCCCTCACACATCAATCATTTGACAGGAAAATGCTTGATAGGCTTGCCGACAGGCCAATCGTATTGGAGGCATTGTCACAACTGAGAACCCCTCCTTCCAGATGACTCTAGCCAACACTGAGGGCTTGCTCCACTAGCACATGAGCCTGAGCTCAGTGTCCTAGCCCACATAAAATGCTGGGTATGGCCAAGGGCTACACAGTCAGACCCTGTTTTTTTTTAAAAAAAAAAAAAAGATACAATCAGGGCTCTGCCTGGAGGGCTTAGAAGAGTCTAACAGACGATTTGATCTCACACTTTACGAAACAGATGACAGTAACTCGACAGTTAAGATGTGACTGACCCCTGGCTTTGTCGATCAGCCTTCTCAGCATCCCAGATCCTTTGCTGCCAGGATCTTGCATCCGTTGATTTCCTGTCTACAGCTGTAGCTTGTGTGAAGGTTGTCTCGTCCCCCTAAGTCAGTGTCTGTGCTTGTGACATGAGCAGTGAGTATGACTGTCACACACTGTGACATCCAAGCTTTGTAGCTTTGAGTGTAGGTCAGCCCATGGCCTGGAGAGAGTGACCCTTTAAAATGGCTGAATGATATACAAATGATTCCCCTGTGGGTCAGCAGTCAATTAAGCTTTGGCTCTGAGCCCCCAGATTGTTACCTTTTTGAAAAAGGCAGTTTTCATTGTATTGTCCTGGCTAGCCTGGAACTCACTATGTAGACCAGGCTGGCCTCAGACTTAGAGAGAGAAGCCTGCTCTGCCTCTGCCTCCTAATTAACGGCTGAGATGAAAGGCATGTGCTATCATGCCTGGCCCAAGGCTCCAAAAGTTAATTCATTTTCTTTTCATTATTATTTTCTAATTACAACTAAACTTGTCTTTTAAAAAAAAGAACCCATCCATAAAACGTATGCACCTGAGATTATAAAATACTTTTTTTCCCTTAACGGCACCACACCAAAACCAATTATTTTTCTTTTGGTTGGCGAGTTACTTGATTGTTTTCTTGACTCTTTTTCTTTTACATGTGGTTTTATTGAAATCTTTTTTTTTTGGAATAGATTTACATTTTTCTTGCTGTCCAATGTGAAGTCAGTTTAACTAAATGTTTGATGAGTGATGGAAAAGAATGTATATTCCTTGGTCAACAGAACATTGGTGTATTTACTATCTAAATATAACTTCTTTGTCTTAGTTGTGGTTTCTATTGCTGTGAAGAGACACCATGACCACAGAAACTCCTCTATAAAGGGAAGAATTTAATTGGGGCTGGCTTACAGTTTTAGAGGTTTAGTCCATTATCATCATGGCAGGAAGCATGGCAGCACGCAGGCAGACATGATGCTGGAGAAGGAGCTGAGGGCTCCACATCCAGATTGGCAAGCAGCAGGAAGAGAGAGTGAGCCACTAGCCCTGGCTTGAGCCTCTGAGACCTTAAGGCCCCCTTCCTACCCAGTGACGCATTTCCTCCAATAAAGCCACACCTCCAAATAGTGCCAGTCCTTGTGAACCTATGGGGGGCCAGTTTCATTCAAACCACCACAGTTTTTAAGTATTTACTATGCTAATAGACATTTCTTAACTTTGTGTGTATGGTCATATGTGTGCAGGTGCACGTGTGTGTATACATATGTGTGTGGAAGTCAGAGGACAATCTTGGGTCTCATTCCCCAATCATCACTGCTGCTCACCTTGTTTTTGCCTTTTAAATTTGTGTATAGTTTATTTTGAAAATTAAAATTTTATTTATTTATTTACTTGTTTGTTTTTTGTTTTTTTGAGACAGGGTTTCTCTGTGTAGCCTTGGCTGTCCTGGAACTTACTCTGTAGATCAGGCTGGCCTCGAACTTAGAAATCCGCCTGCCTCTGCCTCCCAAGTGCTGGGATTAAAGGCGTGTGCCACCACTGCCCAGCAATTTTATTCATTTTTAAAAGTTTTTTTAGTTGCATTTAGTTTAGTTTATGCGTGTGTGTCTCGGTGCATGTATGTGCATGTGTGCATGCAAGTGCCCATGGAGGCCAGGAGGGGACTTTGGATCCCCAAGATCTAGAGTTATAGGTGGTTGTGAGTCACCCAGAGTAAATACTGGGAACTGAATCAGAGTCCTGTACAGGAGTAGCAAGTACGTTAACCAGTGAATCATCTCGACAGCCCTAGGTTAGGCTGGTGGCAGCAAGCCCTACCAAACGGCTGTCCCCACCTCCCCAGCATTGGGTTGAAGAAGCAAACCACCCTCCCCTGGGCTTTTTTTTTTTTTTTTAAATAATTTATTTATTTGCATGTCAGTCTGTGTGAGGGTGTTGGGTCCCCTGGAGCTGAAATTTGTGAGATATTTGTGAGGTACCATGTGGGTGCCAGGAATTCAACCTGAGTCCTCTGGAAGAGCAGTCAGAGATGCTGAGCCATCTCTCCAGCCTGGTCCTCGGGGCTTTTGAACATGGATCCTGGAATCTATGTGCTGTCTACATGCTTGTACACCAAGCCCTTTACCAGCGGAGCCATCTCACCAGCCCTCCCCCTCGATCTAAATTCTTTTTCTTAGATTTACTTTTTATGTATTATTTTATATGTATGGGTATTTTGCTGTGTGCATGTCTATGCAGCACATATGCCTGGTGCCTTGGGAAGTTAGAGAAGGTATCTGGTCCCCTGGGACTAGAGTTACAGGTGGTTGTGATGCAGCTATGTTAGTGCTGGGAATTGAACCTGGGTCCTCTGGAAGAACAGTCAGTGCTCTTAAACATGAATCCATCTCCCTGTCTTTCTGTCTCTGTCTGTCTCTGTCTGCCTCTTTCTATGTATGTATGTGTGCATGCATGCATGCAGGCAGGCAGGCAGGCAGGCAAGCAGGCAGGCAGGCAGGCAGGCAGGCAGGCAGGCAGGTAGGTAGGTAGGTATAGACACACAGTCTTTTTGTGTAGACCATCCAGGTGGCCTGGATGGGATCTGAAACCTTCTGTGCCTGCTTCCAGAGTGCTGGGATTTTAAGTGTTAGCACTGTGGCCAGCTTGAATCTGAGAAATTTCAAACATTGTGATTCTTTTTAAAGATCCTTTAAAAAATACTTTTAATGTTCCTTTCTGTCCCCTCTCACTGGGTTCTTAAAGATGCCTTTTAAAAATGCTTTGTACTGGGCTGGAGGGGTAACTCAGCAGTTAAGAACACTGACTGCTCTTCCAGAGGTCCTGAGTTCAATTCCCAGCAACCACTTGGTGGCTCACAACCATGTGATCTGTAATGGGATCAGATGCCCTCTTCTGGTGTGTCTGAAGACAGCTACAGTGTACTTGTATATAATAAATAAGTAAATCTTAAAAAAAAAATGCTTTGTACTTCTGGTTACATAATTGTGTTTAATCTTGTCAACTGGATAGGATAAAGAACCACCTTAGAAACAAGCCTTTGGGCATGTCTGGGAGAGAGTTTCTGGTTTGAGTGACTCTGAGTAAGGGCAGCATCCCTCCAAAGGCTGGAGTTTGGACTAGATGAGGAGGAGGAAGCATAGGGAGCAGTCAGCTCAGCTCTGTCTGCTTCCTGGCTGTGGAGCCGTGTGGCCATTCACCTGGTTTTCCTGCTACAGGGCTTCTCCATAGCAATGGTGCACAGTGCCCTGGAGCAGGAGCTGAAGGAACCCTTCCTTAACTTGGCTTAGTAGCTATTTTGGGTTGGTTTGGTTTGATTTTTTTGAGACAGGGTTTCTTTGTGCAGCCCTGACTGTCCTAGAACTCACTCTGTAGACCAGGCTGGCCTTGAACTCAGATAAATCTAAGCCTTCCTTTGCTTCCTGAGTGCTGGGATTAAAGGTGTGTGCTATCGCATCTGCTCTATTTCACTATCAGCTTCAGAATTCCTTTGTGTTTCTAACTAAATAATTTCATCTTGTGGGTAGTCTTTATCTGAAGTCATTGTCATCTCCTCTTTGAACTCTTTCAACCACCTTTTCATTGTGTTGTGTGTGTGTGTGTGTGTGTGTTGTGTGTGTGTGTTGTGTGTGTGTGTTTGTACACACAGGTGCACCTGCCACAGTGCAAGTGTGGAGGTTAGATAAGTTTTGGTTTTCACTTTCCACTGTGTGAGGCTCAGGGATCAGACTCAGCATTAGGCTTGGTGGCAAGCACCTTGACACGCTGAGCCACCTTGTTGGCCCTCTTTGAACTCTTTATGAACGGTTTTCTTTAGATCTTCGTGCATGCTCGTAAGAGCTTGGAACTTTCTGGTGGTCTCTCAACCATCTAGGTCCTTTCAGCTCCATGCCCTTTACAAACATTCACTCTTGTGAAAGAATGAGAAGCACATTAAAGTATCCTGAAAATAAAAATGACTTTTGTATACATTTTCCTTGGGTGTGTAACTTAGAGTTTATTAGCTGTTTACTCACGCTTTTTCAAGCAAGGTCTTTTACTTTACTTTTTAGGGTTTCTTGAAATGAGGTCTTGCTATGTAGACTGAGGTCTCACTGTGTAACCCTGGCTGTCCTGGAACTCACTCTGTAGACCAGGCTGGCCTTGAACTCAGAGAACTGCCTGCCTCTGCCTCCTGATTAAAGGCCTGCTCTATTACATCTGGACAGACAGGAACATGTTGGTCTCAAACACACTATATCATTGAGGCTAACCTTAAACTCCTGATCTTCCTGCCTCTGCTTCCTCGGTGCTGGGATGGCAAGCCTGTGCTACCACACCCAGCCTTATGTTTATACTTTCTGGCTTTGTAAGTTTTGGTGCCATTACTAAATAATAATAATACATCAAAACTCTGAGTATGGAGCCGGGCGGTGGAGGCGCACACCTTTAATCCCAGCACTTGGGAGGCAGAGGCAGGCAGATTTCTGAGTTCAAGGCCAGCCTGGTTTACACAGTGAGTTCCAGGACAGCCAGGGCTACACAGAGAAACCCTGACTCTAAAAAAACCAAAAGAAAAAAAGAAAAAAAAAAAAAACTCTGAGTATGCACTCCTCATGTTTGAGGAAGCACTCCAGTCTACTCTTCTCACTTTTACAAGATAAATTTGGAAGGCTTAAATTAGATTTAAAGTTTTTTTTTTTTAATATTTGCTGGGTATGTGTCCGTGTGTGTGTGTGAGTGTGTGTGTGTGTGTGTGTGTGTGTATGGTATGTGTGTGTGTGTGTGTGTGTGTGTCTGTGATTTCCTGTAACTCAGAACATGGAGGTCAGAGAACAGCTTCCAGTATCAGTTCTCCTATTTCACCACGCAGGCCTGGGGAATCAAACTCAAATTGCTAGGTTTGTGGACAAATGCCTTTACCTGATGAGCCATCTTTTCAGCCCTCAATGTAGTTTTGATGCATGTTTTCCATGCAGCTAAGGACCTGTGTTTCTCTTGCCTACACAATGCCCTTCCCAACACTGATGGTTAAGGACACAGTAAGGAAACGGGGACACATCTTCCAGACTTCTTGGTATGTTTCATCCAGCCCGGTAAACAACTTAAACTAGAAAGCTGGCCAACGTGGAGGGGCTCTAGACTGTAGAGCTGGGCAGATGATGGCAGGGGCCAGCTGTTGCATCCAGGACTGTAGTTCGCCCCCTCAGCTTTCCTCTCCTGTGTCTCCTTAGGAAGGGACATGTGATGATGCGTATTGACGCTTGATTGGGTTGAGGGCTGCTCAGGAAGATAGTAAGCGCTCTTCCAGGGGTTGTGACTGAGGGTGTTTTCAAAGAGGGTCATTAATGAATGCGCTTGGCACCATCCAATGAGCTGCTGGCAGGGATGGACAGGAGGAGGAGGGATGTAAGCATGGACCAGCATGGTGGCACACACATTTCATCCCAGCACTACAGACACGGAGGCAGGTGGATCTCTGCGGATTATGGGCCAACCTGGTCCGCAGAACGAGTTCCAGGCCAACTAGGGTGACATAGGGGCCATAGAAAGACTCTCAAACAAACAAACGAAAAAGACCAGTGCACTCTCTGTTTCCTGGCTGTCCTGATGTGAGCTGTTCCTTTATGCTCCACCTCCCTTGTCATGAGGGACTGGCACCTTTAGAACTGTGAGCTAAAATAAAAATGTCCCTCCAAAAATCATTTTTTTGTGGGATGTTTTGTCACAGTGACATGAAGCCTGACTAATTAACACAGGAGGCCATCTTGAATCCCGGAGAAGCTATTCATAGAGGGACTAACTTTCCAAGCAGGACAAGGCAAAGCTAGGCTGCTGCAGATGTCATGTGGGATCCTCCAGGCCCCCATTCAGGGTGGGGACATTCATTCATTCCCTGGGTAATATTGTCTTGTTTGTTTGTCATTTTATCAACTTGACATAAGCTGGAGTTACCTGAGAAAAGGGAACCACAGTTGAGAAATATCTTCCTGGGACTGGCCTGTGAGCCTGTGTGCATTTTCTTTTCTTTTCTTTTCTTTTTTAAGATTTATTTTATTTATTCTATGTGTATGAGTACACTGTAGCTGTACAGATGGTCGTGAGCCATCATGTGTGTGGCTGCTGGGAATTGAACTCAGGATCTCTGCCACCCCGCTCGCTCCGGGCCCCGCTTGCTCAGGCGTAATTCACTGTAGCTGTCTTCAGACGCACCAGAAGAGGGCATCGGATCTCATTACGGGTGGTTGTGAGCCACCATGTGGTTGCTGGGATCCAAACTCAGGACCTTTGGAAGAGCAGTCAGTGCTCTTACCCGCTGAGCCACCTCGCCAGCCCCACATTTTCTTAATTAGTGATTGATGCAAGAAGGCCAAGCCCATTGTGGATGGTGCCACCTTTGGGCCGATGGTCCTGGGTCCTGTAAGAAAGCAGGCTGAGCCGGGCGGTGGTGGAGCACGCCTTTAATCTCAGCACTTGGGAGGCAGAGGCAGGCGGATTTCTGAGTTCGAGGCCAGCCTGTTCTGCAGAGTGAGTTCCAGGACAGCCAAGGCTACACAGAGAAACCCTGTCTCGAAAAACCGAAAAAAAAAAAAAAAAAAGAAAAAGAAAAAGAAAAAGAAAAAGAAAAGAAAAGAAAAGAAAGCAGGCTGAGCAAGCAGAATTCGTCCGTGTTCTCTGCCTCAGTTCCTGCCTAGCCTCCATGGCTACCAAGCACATATGTAGAACATGTGCGTGCACACAGGAAATACTCACAAATGCTGAATAACAATCAATAAACTCTAACAAAAATAGAAATGTCCATTGAATTTTAATGGACAGGCTGGTGGCCATTCCTCCCCAGTTTCCACATGTGCAGGCTCTTTCCTATTCCTTGGTTTTCGACCCAAGGCTGAGCTCCTGGTATCTACTAACGATTGAAGTTCTTGCTGGTCTGAATTTTTCCTCAAAGTGTCACTGGATTCAACATCAACGTGTGTGTGTGTGTGTGTGTGTGTGTGTGTGTGTGTGTATACATATATATACACATGGTTTCACCCACCGTGGTTGGTTTTTGCTTTTTCTTTTGTCAGAGACGGGGTCTCACAACACAACCACCATGCTGCATTGTGCACTGCTCTCGTCGAAGAGGAGGACACACCTCCGCACTGTGTTCATGTAAGACCTAGAGCACATATGTCCCAGCTAGGGTTTCCATTGCTGTCATGAAACCCCATGGCCAAAAGCAGCTTGAGCAGGAAAGGGTTTATTTTACTTATACCTCTCCATCACAGTCCGTCCTCCATGGAAGTCAGGGCAGGAACTCAGGGCAGGAATCTGGCTACAGTCACAATGGCTTTCATCCATTGTGAAGCCAGGAAATTAACTTCCATTCTGGCCCTTGGGTTGCTACGGCGAACATCTCAAAGAAACAACCTAAAGGAGGGGAGTTTGTTTAGGCTCACAATTTCAGTTCACGGCCAGCTGGCTCCGTTGCTATGGGCCCGTGAGGAAGCAGAGGATCATAGAGACAGGAGGATGTCAGAGAGCCAAGTTGCTCACCTCACAGTAGTGAGGAAGTAGAGAGGGGCATAGAAAAGATAATTTCCAAGGCATAGTCCCGCCAGCTGTGTCTTTCTCTTTGCTAAAGTCACCTTTCTTCTTTCAGTATAGGTATGTACTGAGGTTCAGACGGGCCTTGAGTTGTAAAGGGGCTAGGATGTTTTCTCTGGTGGAACTGGTATCGAGTTTACAGGTTGTAGCTCTGGTCTTCCTTTGAGAGTACATAGCAGTCTTCAGGAACAGACATTGCTCTTGGCTCAGCACAGCCTTGCTGGCCCTCTCCCCTGCTGCCCGGTGTGAGCCTAAGGGCTGCCCGTGTGGGCTGTCTAGAGCAGCTGTAGACAGCTATAGAGTCTGCTTCTCTTCCTTTTGTGAGCTCAGGAGGTGAGGGACAGCAGGGCTGGGAACTGGGTGTGTGGCTGGGAGGAAGGCCTGTGGGATCGGGCGGGACAGTGCTTCCCTCAGAGCACTGAGAAATGAGGTGTCAAGTTCTTAAAGGAGCTAGCAACTTACATGGTGGGAAGGAGGAGACCTGCGGGTTGGGGATGGGAGATCCCGGAGGAGCCAGACAATCTGGTAGCACTGGGAAGTGAGACCCCAGAGGAGGAAGTGAGAAGGGAATATGCCTCCATAGTGGTTCACAGAACCGAGACTGAGACCACCAGGAGGTAAACTGCCTGTGCAGCGGGGAGGTGCAGAACTTAGCTGATGGATGGGGTGAGGAGGGAGGTCCCAGAAGAGGGGTGTGTTTGGCAGGGGTGAGCCTGTCATGGGACTAGGGGGCAGCTAAGGACATGCCTTTATAACCTACTTTCTCCATGTCTCACTTCCGATGTCTCTACTATCTCCCAAACTAGCACTGACAGCTAGGGACCATGTGAGCCTGTAGGAAACCTTGCATATTCAAACCATAACTGTGGGCCTGACTCTTCATTATTGGGATACTTGGGTCACAGGGCAATGCTCCAGCCTCCTAGTATCTCTGAGTGAATCCTTGAACGGCGCTTTATCACTTTATCTTTTTTGTTTGTTTGTTTATTTGTTTTTCGAGACAGGATTTCTCTGTTTAGCCCTGGCTATCCTGGAACTCACTCTGTAGCCCAGGCTGGCCTTGAACTCAGAAATCTGCCTACCTCTGCCTCCCAAGTGCTGGGATGAAAGGCGTGGAACGGCACTTTATCTTAGTCTATTTCTGGGTACTGGCAAGGTACCATTCGCATCTTTGGCTCTCCAAGTCTCTTAAGGACAGCCCCCATCTACTCCCTACTTACCTTCACAGGGCTGATGCTAAGGGTGTGGCTAAGGGTGTGGGTTTTACAAACACTGGGTCCTAAAGATATTGAAGGGACTCTGTATCCACCCTTCCTCCCATTGAGCCTCAAGGAGTCTGTCGTAGAGATGAGAGAAACGTCTCTCATCATCATCCCACCCCACAATTCCAGCCCAACTCAGATTTCTCCCAAAAAACACTTTTGTGAGAAAAAGAAAGCATCAGTCCTCCCACCCCCCACTATGGTAGCCTCCATCCCAACCAACATTTACCCAATAAATATTCACGCTCCACTCTCTGAGCCCTGAGCACATCCAACCCTCAGTTCAGGCTCACGTAGGAACCCATGGTTACTGTAGAATCTCAAAAGAAAGGGGAAAAAAAAAACCTGAAAGGGGAAGAAACCCTGACAAAAGCGTAGAAGGGAACACAAAGTCCTAGCTGGCTCCACGCCCAGGAATTCTGCCCCACGAGCCCATTCAACTTGGCAGCTTCCTCGGTCTTATTTATATGCATTGAGTAACAGCCCCCCAACTTCGCAGTCCCCACCTTGTTCCTTATACAATTCTCAGCACTTGGGACAGTGTGTGGCGGGGTGGAAACTCAACAAACATCTATCTATTGAGACATTTAAATGATGACGGGGTGGTGGTGGTGGTAGTGGAGGTGGTGGCAGTGGTGTGGAATGAATAACTGGACAGCATACAGTCATTTGCAGGAGCCTGAAGGGATGGTTCAGTGGTTAAGAGCACTTGCTCTTTCAGAGGATCAAGTTCTAGTCCCAGTACCTACAAACACAGGTAACTCCAGTTCCAGAGGACGAGACACCCCCTTCTGGCCTTAGAGCACCAAGTACAGATAGGCTGCTTATGCACACATGCAGACAAAACACAAAATAAAAGAAAAATGAATAGATCTTAGACCACACTGAATGATTTTAGACTGACAGAAGGAGAAGATTATGCGTAGTTTACACTCACTCTGCATCCCACTTAGTCTCGCCAACCTTCACGTTAGCACAGGGCACTCGGCTCCATGCATTAGAATTAACTGAAGTCCCTACTCTATTTGTTTCTGGAATTTTTACATGGTATCATTTGGTTTGCTTGCTTGTTTTCTGTTCTGGGTCACATCTGAGATGCCAGGAACTGGGACACACCCGGCTTTCCCCATGGCCTTGATGGTTGTGGGGTCTGCTTGGAAGCCTTGCAGAATGTCTCCCTCTGAAGTTCCTCGGGTTTTACTGTGGTTAGACTGAGGTTGCCAGGACTTAGAAGATAAGGAAGCTGAGTGCCACTCTCGTCAGATCCTGTCAAGTTCATGGGCACCGTCATGATTTAGGAGTTCTGCTGTGGACTCTGACGCCCTGGTTCCTGGGTTTGCCAGGCTTTGCCACTGTAAGGCTATTTTGTCCCATGTTTCTCCTAACACCCTGGTGTGTTTATTTTCTAAATTGTGTTCTTTCAAAGTGCAGGTTTTTAATTTCGAAAAACAACATTTCTTTTTCTTTTTTTCTTTTTCTTCCTTCTCTCCTGCCCTCCCTCGTTTTTTTATCTTTGTCTGTTTTTTTGGTTTTTTGTTTGTGTTTTTTTTTTTTTTTTTTTTTGAGACAGGATCTAGCTCTAGCTGGCCTGGCAATTGCAATGTAGACCAGGCTGACCTCAAACTTACACAGATCTGTCTGCCTCTGCTCCCCAAGTGCTCCAATTAAAGGTGTGTGTTACCCCCTTCAGCCATCTGTCTTATTTTCTCTATTTATGTTAATTGGGGGAGGGGCAGGGCTGGAGAGAGCTCACAGGGTGTAAGTTCCTGCTGCCAAGACTGAGGACCTGACTGATTGATCATCTGGGCCCACACTGAAAAGAAAAGAATGGATTCTCACAAGGCGTCATGGACTCTCACAAGTTGTCGTCAGAGCCCCACATATTTTGCATGCATGCATGCAGGGATGCTCCCATGCACACTCCCACATATGAATGCACAGAGGAGTCGGCCTGGCTACTATGGATCCAGAGTAAGTAGATTGTAAGGAATTTTGCATAGTAGATTTAGCTCCTCTTTGCTATTTATGCAATCGTTTGCTAATCATGTAGACTCAAGGCTACTGGTTTTCTACTCCAGTTTACAATCCAGTACTACCTTTTTTATTTTGCCTCTCAAGACATCCCAGGTTTGGGCACAGAGAGCTCTTCAGCTGGGTCCCATGACCCTTTGACATGCTGTGGGAATGCTGGTCCCTACCTGCATAGATGCTGAGAGCCTAACCTGCAAAGTGCTGGTAGCTAAGGAGGATCGGGTGGGGCCATGATGGTGTGCCTTCTTGATAGGTTAGTGCCCCTATAAGGAGAGATGTGGAAGAACTTGCCTCTCTGATGTCCTGTAACCTCTCCCCAACCTGTGTACAGAGGTCATGTGGGCTCACAAGGAGTTGATAGCCACTGAGAAATGAAGAGAAAATGTCTCAAAATGATGTCTACCACAGTGGGATCATATGTCTGCCAACCTCAGAACTCTGAGACTGAGCCAAGGGGATCTCCGCCTTGGCTATAGAGAAAGAGAGTCTCAAAACCAAAACCAAAACCAAACCAAAACAAAACAAAACAAAAAAAAATAAGCAAACCAGGGGCTGGAGAGTTAGTTCTTGCAGAGAACCCAGGTTTGGATCCTAGGTTCCACATAGTGGCTAATAACCACCCCTAAGTCCAGTTCCAGGGCCTCTGACACCTACTGATCTCTATGAGAATTAGGCATGCACACGGTGCACATACATACAATCATCTAAAACACTCATACACATTGAAATAAGAAATCTGACTGGAGAGATGGCTCAGCTAGTAAAAGTGCTTGTCCCCAAGCTTGATGACCTGAGTTCAAATCCCCAGGAGCCAAAGATGCAGGGAGGAGACTAGTTCCTGAAAGTTCTCTGACCTTGACACCCATGTCATACCCATGGATGGCACAAGCATATCCACACTCATGCATATACACAAACAAACAAATAACAAACCTAAAAATAAAAATAAACACAACAAAACCCCCAGCAACCTACAACATAATAAAGCCAAACGGCAAAAGGTCAGCACTTTAGTCTCAGGCACCCCTCAGCAATCAGCTATTGAGAAACTATCTTGTCTTACTTAAGCCAGCAGCTTGCATTATGCTGTTTTTTGCACACACACAGAGACACACATCCTCATTGACTTGTTTTTGAGCGATTCCTGTCTGTCTCTACAAGCTATACATTTGTCTTTACATTTCTTACCCTATTAGCATCAGGAACTTCACAAGGAACATGGTTCCTTTTATTGGAGAATGGTAATTAGGGACTGTCTTAATTAGAATTTTACTGCTGTGAACAGACACCATGACCAAGGCAAGTCTTATAAAAAACAACATTTAATTGGGGCTGGCTTACAGGTTTAGAGGTTCAGTCCATTTATCATCAAGGTGGGAGCATGGTAGCATCCAGGTAGGCATGGTGCAAGAGGAGCTGAGAGTTCTACATCTTCATCTGAAGGCGGCTAGTGGAGGACTGGCATTCAGGAAGGTAGGATGAGGGTCTTAAAGCCCATGCCTACAGCAACACACATATTCCAACAAGGCCACACCTCCGAATAGTGCCACTCCCTGGGTCAAGCATATACAAACCATCACAGGAACTAACTCTTAAAGGACAACCAATTTTAGCCAGGTAGTTATTCTGGGCCTTCTGTGGCAAGCTCTAGCTCCTTTTCATGTCTGTTGTCCTAATGCTCAGGATGACTGTCCACTCTCTACAGATAGGAAGAGAAGTTTGGCTAACTTAAATGATAGCCGGAACCACCCAGTTCTGTCTCCAAGCCCATCCACCTCTATGATGGACATTGGTATATCATGCACATGGACAGACAAAATTCTGTTTATCGTCAGTTTTATGTTAGTACACATCACAGATACTATAGTAGTTTACCTCATAACCATTATGGGACAGAGAATTGTGCTTATTCTGTGAGGGGAAGACATGAAATGAGAGCCTCCCAGATCCATAAGAAATATATATTGAGGACCTTTAAAGTCTGAACTAAATTCATTTTGCTTTATGTAAGACCATGAGACCATGAGGTTATGGGGGCTATCGAATGGATTGTGGTGGTCTGCGTGAGAAATGTCCCCCATAGGCTTAGGCATTTGGACATTCGGCCTCCAGTTGGTAGTGCCATTTGAGAGGGTTAAGGAATTTTAAGGAAGTATGTCTTGCTGGAGGAAGTATGACATTGAGGGGAAGGATTTAAGAATTTAGAGACTCTACTTCCAGTTTCCCCTCTGATCTATCCCTGTGGATGAAGACATAATTGCTCAGTTTTCTGCTCTGGCAGCTTGCTGCCATCCTCCCCCCACCCCACTCCCCATCATTAGGGACTTTTCTTTTGAAATCATAAGCCAAAATAAACCTTTTCCTCCATAACTCACTTTGGTCATGGTATTTTAGAAGTTGGTGTCAGGAGTGGGGTATTGGTCCTAATGGACAGAGATGTCATTACCTCTTCCCTTATGAAAACAGACTGCAAATATTTATCCTCACGTGCAAAGACAACAGGCTCAGATGCACTCACATGGCACACATTGGCCCTCTGTGAGCAGATGACATCTTACTGCATACGATAATGACATTTGGGGGCTGGAGAGATGATGGCTCAGTGGTTAAGAGCACTGACTGCTCTTCCGGAGGTCCTGAGTTCAATTCCCAGCAACCACATGGTAGCTCACAACCATCTGCAATGGGGTCTGATGCCTTCTTCTGGTGTCTCTGAAGAGAGCAATCAATGATATATATATAAAATAAACCTTAAAAAAAATAATGACATTTGGCAATGTGGGAAAATGATTTTTCATAAGTATTGATAATGCTTGCCAGTTGCTAAAGCTTGCATTGCTGACTTTTTCCATGTTATACACAGCACTCATATATGAAGTTGAGGCTGTCCTAAGACAATAATAGCTTCTTAGAACTCTAGAGATATTACCCCAGAGATAAAACCTCAAGGATGGTGTGGCGATTGGAATAGGTTTGGTCCCCGTAGACTCAGGTGTTTGAATGCTTGACCCACAGGAAGTGGCACTATTAGGATGTGTAGTCTTATTGGAAGAAGTGTGTCCTTGTTAGAGGAAGTGTGTAGGAGGGCTTTGAGGTCTCCTAGAGCTCAAGCCCCACCCAGTGTGGCAGAGACCTCCCTCCTTGCTGCCTACAGAAGCCAGTCTCCTCCTGGCTGCCTTTGGATGGAGATGCAGAACTCTTGGCTTCTCCAACAACATGTCTGCCTTCACATTGCCTTGCTCCCTACTATGATGATAATGGACTAAACCTCTGAAATAGTAAGCCAGTCTCCAATTAACTGTTTTTCTTTATAAGAGTTGCCTTGGCCATGGTGTCTGTTCATAGCAATACAATTCTAATTTAAACATATGGGGACCATGTGTCAGGAGAAAGAACATACCTACCAGTCAGTCAGACTGACTAAAGCATCCAACAGAAAGACCTGCCATTTCAAGTGATATTTATGGGTCTATTGGCTCAGGACCCCTTCATTTCCACTGGGAACAGTTCCTCCATCTTCTCCAGAGCTGCCATGTTAGTGCACTGTGCCCCGTCCCTGGCCATTTGATTATTAGCGGAGGAGCACTCAACCCAGCTGGGCCAATTTTGGAGACCTTGCCTAGAACTCTTGTTGTTGTTGTTTGTTTGTTTGTTTGTTTGTTTTCGAGACAGGGTTTCTCTGTATAGCCCTGGCTGTCCTGGAACTCAACTCTGTAGACTAGGCTGGCCTCGATCTCAGAAATCTGCCTGCTTCTGCCTCCCAAGTGCTGGGATTAAAGGTGAGTGCCACCACCGCCCGTGCCTAGAACTCTTAGAACAAGAACTTTAAAATGTTCATTACTGAGACTGTCAACAGTAACTAGCATAAGTGCAAGTGGAAAAATAAAAAGGGGAGGGGGGAGAGGGGAGGAAGAGGGAGGAGAGAGGAGAGAGGAGAGAGAGGAGAGGAGAGAGAGGGAAGAGAGAGAGAGAAAGAGAAAGAGAAAGAGAAAGAGAGAGATTTGTTTTGGTTCTGACATGATTTAGGTATTTAATAAAGAGCACCCCATGATCTTTGATTAACTGACCTCCATAACACATACACTTAGACAGGGTCTCACTGTGTAGCCTTACCTGACTTGGAACTCTCTGTAAATACCACTTGGCTTTCAACTTACAAAGGCTTACACCTGTCTTCTGAATGCTAAGATTATAGATGAGGAGCATCAAGCCCCACTTCATGCGTTTTGTTTTGTTTTTTATTTTTGTTTTTTGGTATTTTTTTGAGACAAAGTTTCTCTGTGTAGCCCTGGCTGTCCTGGAACTCATTCTGTAGGCCACCTGTCTCTGCTTCTGAAGTGTTAGGACTAAAGGCATGAGCCACAACTGTCAGAATGTTTTTTGTTTAAGAGACCAGGTTTTGGGCATGGTGGTACAAATCTATAATCCTAGTACTACATAGGTCAACACAGGAAAATTGCAATTTTGATGCTACACAGCTCTAATAGAAAGACTGTACAAAAACAAAGCAAAAACTTCAGGGCATAAGAGGCAAAGGCAGGTGAATCATTGAGTTTGAGGCCAGCCTGGTCTACATAGTAAGCTCCAGTCCCAGGCTGTATAGCTAGACTCTAATTTTACAAAAAGCAAAATAAAACAAAATTAACACTCAACAAAAAGCAAAATCCTCAAACAGAAAGGGAATTAAAATAAAACCCCAACTAACCAATTTATTTCTAATCAAAGGATCCCTATTCAAGGCCAAATTAATATCTCAAATTATGGTAATAAAGCACAGATAAGATTTGCCAAGACTCGAACCTGTGACAGATGGCCCCTCAGTTCTCAGCGTATGAGAGACACAGTCCAGACCACTAGCTGAAGTGGTTTGTTATATTAACTTCTAAGGAATTTTGGTCCACTATTTCCTCACTATGATATTTTGGAATGGTGATATATATCCTGTGATGTTGGATGTATGCGATCTGTCTTTTGCTTTTGCTTTTATAGGGGATTACAATTAAAAGATTGCATCAATCTCAGAAGAGACTTTGAATTTTGGACTTTTAGCTGTTATAGACTATGGGACTTTTGAGGTTGGACTAAATGTATTGTGGCCTCTATAAGACTCATGTGTTTGAACAAGCCAATGGGGGTCAGAGAGTCGAATATGGGGAGAGTTTGAATATGCTTGGCCCAGAGAGTGGCACTATTAGTAGGTGTGGCCTTGTCAGAGGAAGTATGTCATTGTGGGGATGGGCTTTAAGACCTTCATTCTAGCTGCTTGGAAGCCAGTTTTCTGTTTGCCTTCAGAACAACATGTAGAACTCTCAGCTCTTCCAGTATCATGCCTGCCTGGACACTGCCATGCTTCCCGCCATGATGATAATGGACTGAACCTCAGAACCTGTAAGCTAGCCCCAATTAAATGTTGTCCTTTAGAATAGTCGCTTTGATCACTGTGTCTCTTCATAGCAATGGAAACCCTAAAACAGAAGTTTGTACCAGGAGTGGGGTATCCAAGACAATGTCAGCTTTCCAGCTCTTGTTCCAATGTCTGGGATCCACACATGATCTTTTGGGCTCCTCCAATGGGCTTGGGTCACATCTCCAGCTCTGCCCTCTGAAGCACTCTAAGCTCTGCTTGACTCCACTTCACTGCTGCAGTTGTCCATCATCAAGATTTCAGATAAGAGGTTTCAAGCAGGGTGTCGGGGTACATGCTTATAAAGACAGCACTCAGGGGAATGAAAGATGATTTTCATGAGTTCAAGGCCAGCTTAGAGTACATAGTCCTAGATCAGCCTGAGCTAAGTGAGGCCATATCTAAAACAAAAAACAAAAAATGGGCTGGAGAGATGTTTCAGTGACTCAGAGAACTCATTGCTCTGCCAGAAGATCAGGTTTCAGTTCTTAGCACCCACACAGCAGGCCACAACTGTTACTCCAGTTCCAAAAGATCTGACGCCCTCTTTTGGCCTCTGCAGGCACTGCACACAGATGGTACACCTACATGCAGGCAAAACACTCATACTCGTGATAAATAAATTGATAGATAAAAAGTACAATTTTAAAACAAGCAAACAGGGGACCAGCTGGACCCAGGCACACAGGAACTCTGCCAGCCCAGTGGCACTAATTTCTTCCAGTCTGTCTGGGTTGGTGCTCTGAGTAGACCTTGGGCATGAATTTTGCAGCAAGTCCCACAACACCCAGAGGAAGCTCTACTCCCAGGCGCTCTAACATGCTCAGGATCCGAGGATCAAAGGTGAGGAGGACACAACATCTGTCCCAGCACTGGGAGTAAATGGGACCAGCGGGACCCAGGCACCCAGGAACTCTGCCAGTTCAGTGGCATGGATTCCTTCAGGTGTGTCTAGGCCAGTGACCTGAGCAGACCTTGGGTTCAAATTTCGAACAACACCCAGAGGAAGCTCCACTCCCAGGTGCTCAAACACACTCAGGATTGAGGATCAGAGGTGAGGAGGACATAACATCTGTCCCAACACTGGGAGTAACTGGGACCACCTGGACCCAGGCACACAGGAACTCCACCAGCCTAGTGGCACAGATTCCTTCCAGTCTGTCTGGGCTGGTGCTCTGAGCAGACCTTGGGTGCAAATTTTGCAGCCAGTCCCACAACACCCAAAGGAAGCTCTACTCCCAGGGGCTCTAATAGGCCCAGGATCACAGGATCCCAGAATCACAGGATCAGAGAGACAGCTTGACTCTGAGAAGTTCTGACACAACCAGGATCACAGGTAGACAGGCTCCAATCAGATTTAGCAAGGGCAGGTAGCATTAGAGATAGCCAGATGGCCAGAGGTGAGCATAAGAACATAAACAACAGAAACCAAGGTTACTTGACATCATCAGAACCCAATTCTCCCACCATAGCAAGTCCTGGACACATCATCACACCAGAAAAGCAAGATTCAGATCTAAAATCACTTCTCATAATGATGATACAGGGCTTTAAGAAGGACATAAATAACTCCTTCAAAGACGTACAGGAGAACACAGGTAAACAGCTAGAAGCCCTTAAAGAGGAAACACAAAAATCTCTTGAACTACAGGAAAACACAATCAAAACAGGTGAAGAAAATGAACAAAACCATCCAGGATCTAAAAATGGAAATAGAAACAATAAAGAAATCAGAAAGAGAGACAACCCTGGAGTTAGAAAACCTAGGAAAGAGATCAGGAGTCATAGATGCAAGCATCACCAACAGAATACAAGAGATAGAAGAGAGAATCTGAGGGGCAGAAGACACTACAGAAAACATTGACACAACATTCAAAGAAACCTTGGGTATGAATTTTGCAGCAAGTCCCACAACACCCAGAGGAAGCTCCACTCCCAGGCGCTCTAACATGCTCAGGATCCGAGGATCAAAAGTGAGGAGGACACAACATCTGTCCCAACACTGGGAGTACATGGGATCAGCGGGACCCAGGCCCCCAGAAACTCTGCCAGTTCAGTGGCATGGATTTCTTCTGGTGTGTCTAGGCCAGTGATCTGAGCAGACCTTGGGTTCTGCAAAAAGCAGGTTTTGCAAAAAGCAAAAAGCTCTTAACCCAAAACATCCAGGAAATCCAAGACGCAATGAGAAGACCAAACCTAAGGATAATAAGTATAGAAGAGAGTGAAGATTCCCAATGTAATGGGCCAGCAAATATCTTCAACAAAATTATAGAAGAAAACTTTCCTAACCTAAAGAAAGAGATGCCCATGAACATACAAGAAGCCTACAGAACTCCAAATAGACTGGACCAGAAAAGAAATTCCTCCTGTCACATAATAATCAAAACACCAAATGCATTAAACAAAGAAAGAATTTTAAAAGCAGTAAGGGGAAAAGGTCAAGTAACATATAAAGGCAGGCCTATGAAATTACACTAGACTTCTTACCAGAGACTATGAAAGCTAGAAGATCCTGGGCAGATGTCATACAGACCCTACAAGAACACAAATGCCAGCCCAGACTACTATACCCAGCAAAACTCTCAATTACCATAGGTGGAGAAAACAAGATATTCCATGACAAAATGAAATTTGCACAATATCTTTCCACAAATCCAGCCCTACAAAGGATAATAGATGGAAAACATCAACATAAGGAGCAAAAAAACTACTAGAAGAAGCAAGAAGGTGATCTTTCAACAAACCCACACAAATGTAATTCCACCTCTATCAACAAAAACAACAGGAAGTAACAATTACTTTTTCTTAATATCTCTATATGAAAATTAATATTACCAACATGTCCTAATTGATTGAAATCCAAAAATATGAGGAATTAGAAATTTGTTGGCTGCCATCCAGTGGTCTCTCTCATTTGGTAATTGGAGAAATAGGTCCAATATTGTACAACCCATATACACTTTTTGCTTGTTTGTACATGACAGTGTCTTGCTGGGTTCCACATAATGGTCTTGAAATCAGGTTTCTCCTATCTCAGCCTCTTTATTAGTAGGATTGTTTATTTGATGTTTTTACACTATACTATGGTTTTCAGGACTGCTTACATATGTCAAAAGTTTATACATCCAGAAGAAACATAGACAATTAACTTGGGAGGTGGCTTGTAAGAGAACAACAAAGAGTGAGATGGAATGCTTTGCTTGATGTTTGTAACTATTGTATCAAGTTTGAAGAAGATGACTTTATAAGTTACTCTTTCTCTGAGATGAATGCTTTTCAAAATCACCACAGCCAATGAACCAGATTCTTACCCTCACCTAATGTCTGTGCCACCCTCCAAGCAGAACCTTTGTTCATTGAAACAGTTGGTGAATGACTTCACGGATAGACCATCTTAATACATACACCATTTCTTAAATGAATGTAGCCTGTTCTCTATGGGCTGAGAATGATGATAATTACCCAAGTCAAATAGCTTTGACCATAGCAGGACATCTGTATCCAAAAATCGAGCCTACAATTCATTCTTTGGTGCAGCAGAACTGTCAACTCTCAGCTTAGATACGATGGAGGTAAAATCCTTTGGTGATGTGAGGGTCACTGAAGTATAGCCTTATTACAATGAACTCCAATGTCTAAAAATTGTTCTTATTTGGGGATTGTACCACAGTAAGAACCAAGACTTTAAGCTCTACTAGAAACAAAACAACAAAACAAAAAGACTTTATCTATTTTTGTTCATTCAAAAAAATACTAGTAGTGATGTATCATTTTAAAATATACAGTTAATATGTTTGGAGTTATTTCAAATTTATACTCAGACAAATGTATGTATTTTCAGTATTGCTGTAGATAAGCATCTACATAAGTCTGTTCAATTGATTGTTGTTTTATATCAAATAATTTTTATAATACACATTTTTATTGTTACAATATTTTATAAATTTTAAAGATTATGACAAAATAAAAAAACAAAAGGTATTGCAGGTATTGAAGAGAGGGTCTCTGGGAGGAGTTGGGGTACAAAAGGGAAACAAGAATGTGATATAATTCTATTTACTTAAAATATGTTTTTAAATGTTAATTCAGATAAATTGAAATCATGTATCTTTTCTCATCATAATGCAATAAAACTTAAATTAATTAAAAAAATAAAAAATAAAAAATAAAAACAAGCAAACAGTGGCTGGCAAGATGACTCAATGCTTAAGAGTGCTTACTGAGTTTGTAGAAGTCTGGGAGTTCGATTCTTGGCATCCAGGTTGTGAGAATCACAGCTACTTGTAATTTCAGCTCCAGGTGAATCTAACACCCTCTTCTGGACTCTCCAGTCACTGTATTTGGTGCACAAACATGCAGACATAAAGTTATCTAACTGAAAAATATATCTAAGAGAAAAATATATTAGAAAATCTCCCCTCATTCTTATTTTATGGAAGATATGATAATTAAGCTTACTGCTAAAAAATCTGATGGGACACATTAGTATCAACATCTCCAATATTATATGTATTCGAGTGATCGAGTCATTAGAGCAATGTAAACATGAGTCTGCCTTAACTTTGAACTGTTGAAGTCCACTCTGCTTCCACGAATATGCATGTCCATTCACATATTTGCATCATGCTAATGTTATGCAATACTTCATATGAATAGCTCTCACCATGTATGAGGTAGGGGTCCAACATATTCTTTCAATCCTCACAGTAACACTGTTGTCCTCCCCATTCCAGATGACACAGAGGTTACGGGATTTGCATAAGGTCATACTTCTATGTAGGACAGTGGTTCTCAATCTGGGGTTCCCCACCCCTTTGGGGGTTGAAGGACCCTTTCACCGGAGTGACCTAAGACCACTGGAAAACATAGATATTGACATTATGATTCATAACAGTAGCAAAATTACAGTTATAAAGTAGTAGAAACGTAATTTTATTGTCAGGGGTCGCCACAACAGGAGGACCTGTTAAAGAGTCACAGTGATGACAGAAGGTTGAGAACCAGTGATGTAAGGATTGGAAGCTGGGAACATTCTGACCCTGGACCACAGCACTTTGGCAATTCATGTGGTTAGTCACAGTAGTTAAATGGCTAGATTATTCAGGTAACAGGACCTCCTACTTCTTAAGTCCTTTGAAGGAGATTTTAATATTCTGCTGGATTACAACTTCTTTGGGTTTCTAGAATACATTTGAACATTAGCAGGGCACAGATATACACAGGACATTTCCCTTTACTGGGATGGCTTAAGTCTTTGTGACTTACAAGAAAACAACCTAGATTTCTTCAACCTGGAGGTAGAATATTCCCCGGGTTCTCCTGTCCTTATGCTCAGTGTTTCCAATTGCTGACAGTAAAAAAAGATTCTCCTGGGCTGAGTTTTGGCTTAGTGGTAGAGGAGTGTTATCCTGTATGTGTGTAGGCCCTGTGTTCAATGCCCTATCCTACTCGGGCTTCTTGCCTCAGCCAGTGACCTTATGTTCTAGCCATCACAGGGCCTCTAAGCGAAGCCAAACCCCACTCTTCTTTTAAGCCTTCTCTGACACATTAGATCGGGTCTGGTCCCCCTTCTTACAATCTCTGCTAGCATCTTGGACTTCTTTCCTTAAGTGTCTATGAAAATGGGGCTTGAGTCATGTCTCTATGGTTCTCAGAGTAAGGTCCCTGTGGGCAGGGAAGGCCTGTTTGTCTTCTTCATTGCTCACTCTTAGTCCACGATTTAGCACATACCATGTTTGGGAACAGGAAAAGAATCACAGGCTATCAGCTAAAGAGGAAATCTCAAGACTCGGGGCATTGACTGCTGGCCATGGAAGGCTTGCCTAGACACAACTCAGAATGCAGCTGGCAGGGTGGCTCGCAAAAAGAGGCTTACTCAATATACATATGATATGCAAGGATATTTTTACTTTCTATAGTTTTTATATAATTAGAAAATATTAGGGATAAAATTGTGATCTTTGTGAGAAACAAAGGACAGTTCATCTTTAATAGTGCTAAAAGTCTTGAAAAAATGTTGGATCTTAACACAGAGATCTAAACCTAAAGAAACATACTGGTTTTGAGACATTAGCTCCCCAAGTGTGCATGGGGTTACCAGGGATCATTCTCTGTGGTGGCCTTATTTTCTTATTTGCAGGTATTCTCATCTCTCAAGAATTCCTCGAAGTCTTACGTGGAGAGCTGCTCTCCTGGCCTTGGCGATGAAGAAACATTTCCTTTTTGAAAGCCAGAGAGTTTTGAATGATAAGCGTTGGTAAAGAGGAAGCAATCAAACCTATCAGGCAGGCTTTGCCCTCCACCCAGCATGCTGCTTCCTGTTTTTCAAAAAACAAACAAAAAAACCCAAACACCCCCCCCCCCAAAAAAAAAAAAACCAAAAACCAAAACGCTTTTTGATTCTTTTATGAATGTTTGGGAGAACCAAGTTGGAGTGCTTGTCACTTTTAAGAGAGCACCTCATGTCCATCATCTGCTCTCACGGAGGTGAGCACACTTTGGAAATCGTGATTTGTTTGGGAGCCACAGTCCGCTGTTCTCAAGAGTGTGACTAGTGCTAACCCTAGCATTGGACAGTTTTTCCTTAACTTGCTTTTGTCAAGATAAAGTTTACAGATGCCCCAAGGCCATGAGGCCTAAACAAACAAACAAACAAACAAACAAACAAAAAACCCACCCTCAATCAGTAACTGAAAAATCCACCTGAGGAAATGTCATTTCCCTAAGGCGGGTGAGGCCCTCATAACTCTGATAGAACTTTTCTTGCCACGGGTCACTCCCACGGCTCAGGGCCGCCGCCCGCTGCCACAGGCAGCTTTAAAGGGGAAACCACGGAGCTCGCCTCCAGCCAGCGCCGGTGCTGCCACGCCCACCACGCCCGTCCCGCCACGCGCCCGCCTCCCGCCGAACCACGGCCTGTGATTGGCTGGTGGCGCTGCCCGTCTCTGGAGGCGAGCGCGTCGTTCTCCGAGCAGCGCTTCTATTGGTCACGGCGGCGGCAGCAGCGCGCGGACCCGAAGAGGAGGGGAAAGCCGGTGGCCGCGGTGGCGGAACGGGCGGAGGCTGCCGGTTTCGTAACCGTCGCTCCTCCTCGCCGACTCGCGGGCTGCGAGGCCTGGGTCGGGTCGGGCCGCGCCGCGCGGGGCCGCTCGGAGTGGAGGCCGTCTGGGGGCGGGCGGGCCGGCCGGAGGCGCAGGTAAGGAGGCCGCGGGTTCTAGCTCGGAGGGGTTGCGGGAGGAGGCCGCGGCCGAGCCCGCCGCTCGCGTAGGCGCCGGCCCGGCCCGGAGGAGACCCGGCCCTGCCCGATTCGGCAGGTTGGCCTGAAGGCCCCTGGCGGCTTGGCGGCGCGGGCGGGGACCCGGAGCGGCGTCTGATGCAACCTGCGGGCAACACCCGGCGGGGCTGAGCTCATCCCTGGCCGCGGCCCAGCGCCGCCGCTCATGGCGCCGACCCCCGCTCTCCCCCGGGCCGCCCCCTCACCACAGTCGGGGAAGGGATGGAGTACCAGGTGGCCCCTCCAGAACCTGCCCCCCCCCCCCCGGCGACGTGCAGCGTGACAAGCCTGGCGCGCATTGGCCCCTGGGGATGGAGGGTGTTCCTAGAATAGAAGGTGGACCGAATCTTACTTTTACAGCCACCTAGGACTCTTCCTGTCGCTTCCCAAACGGTTTGGTCTGGGGGGAGGAGGACCCGGGTTCTATTTGAAGTTAATAACCTAGTGGTCATCTAGGGAAAACACTCGATTTTTAACACACGGAACGTTGCAAGAGGGAGATTTCGTTTGTTATTTTGGACGCGGCCGTGTGTCCTGCAGTTCTCTGGGAGGGGGAGGACATCCTAGATGATCGCGCACCAGTTCACTAGACGCAGAAGGTCAAGCCATGAAGCCTTTCCTTAGCTCGTCTGGAGGGAGCTCGGGAAAAGAGCCAGCGGAGGTATCCAGGTGGAGAAGTTGGGCATGCGAGTGTGAGGATTGTCTCTCTTTCCAAGTGTGCTTGTGTATTTCTGGTCTTAAGGTTGGCATGCTTAGTTTTGCTCTGCTCTTTCTTGTTTTTTGTTTGTTTGTTTGTTTCTTTGTAAACTGCATCATAAGATGTATCGAGTTTAGAAAGGTTTTAACAGCTGGGGGTCGTGTCTCTTGAGTTTCCACCCACTTGAATCCTTATTTGAATATATTATCATTGAGTGCAGACCTGTCTCACGGAGGGAATTTTGAAATAAAGCACCATAATGTCTTTGTTTACTGAGAAATTGTACATAGAAGAATTCAGAGTATGGTAGGCAAGCCCCGCTACCTCTGAGCCACATCCCTAGCCTTCAAAGTGCTCTAAGGTCTCTTCAGCTGTTGCCACTTGAGTAAGTAGTTATCATAAGCTAGCTATTCCTGCGGTTATTTCCCTGTTCCTGAAAAACTGTAAATAATGACAGGATGCTACTGAGCTGAAAACTTGAGCCTGTTTCCTGAGTCTGATGGGCATGCTTGACTGACTCAGTTATTTTTATGACCTATCAGAAACAAATAGGAGGGAACAGACCTCCCTCCTCCCCTAGTATCCATTAAGTTCTCACAACACGTCATGCTTGCCAGCCCAGCTCTGTGATCTTGTAGAAGTGCTTTCGTCCCTAGTGAGTTAAATACTCCCTGGGAAAGTCCCTGGGAGCATTCCCTCCAGAGATCATGAGAAAGAGACACAGGACCTGGTCAAAAGTTGCCTCAGTCACAGTAATGAGTACAGTAGCAATTTTAGGTTTCCCTAGAGGGGTGGTTGATAGGTTCTTACACTAGCAAGTTTATTGGTTCTCTCCCTATTCCTTTGCCCTGCCCTGCCATTAAAGGGGTGGGAGGGAGGACCTGAACAGGAACTACTAATAAATGTATATTTATAAACAATGAATTTGTTTTGAATGTGCTAAATAGTACTCTAAATAGGTTTAAAGGATAACATTCAAAAAAGCATATGAATATTTAAAGGGTAATATCCAAACAAGTGTTTGTTTTCTTCACAACTCCAGTGGACAACTTACACTGAACTCCTTGAAGGAGTCTCCTCTGTTTTGTGGACTCTGCCTCCAACAGTCTCCAGGGAGCTGGAGTTGCCAAAGAAACTGGGGAGCAGACTGGATAAAGAGCACAAAGAAAAGAGAAAACAGAGACCATTTAGAATGCATTTGGTAGTGATCTTGAGTTAAGCATAAGGGAGCAGAACTTGTGGAGAGGGTTAGGACCTTGGGTTTGATCCTGCAGTCTGGAGTCACAGACATTTATTTTTAGTAGGAAGATGTGACATAGTTAGGTTTGAATGGAAAACTACTTGACCTGCAGGTGGCAACCTCTTTGGAGGTCAAGTGACTGACCCTTTTACATGAGTCACCTAAGACCATCTGAAAACACAGATATTTATATTATGATTCATAGCCATAGCAAAATTATGAAGTAGCGATGGAAGTAACTGTGGCCAGGGGTCACCACAGCATGAGGAACCTGTATTGAAGGGTCACAACATCAAGAAGGTTAAGAACTATTGCTCTAGATAGTCTAGATAGTAAGTGGTTGGAGAGAGCTCAAGCTGCTACACCTGAGACTGGTGCCCCTGGGAGATGATGTCAGCCTGAGGTAATTTCTGTGGCATTGGGAAGGACAATAGATGTACAGTATTTTTGTTTGTAAATCTGAAGACTGAGCCTTCTTTCACTCAATTAAGGAAATTGAGTGAAGCTTTCATTTTAAGAGGCTAGTGGAGAGATACATGATTTTATCTAGGTTTATGAAAAAAAGTGATAAGCTCAGAAAGTTCTATACAGGTTTATTCCAAGTACAAATTTAGAAAAATTCTATTTTATTTTACTATTCTAATATTCCAGAGTTTCATTGTTTTATTCTTTTGAATGAACATTATTACTTTAGTTAAGAAATTTGCACTTGAAAAAGTCTGTTACTCATTTCATTTAGTCTAACATTTGAAAAATCCATTGTTTATATGCAGCCATGGTTCTCCATTGTGTCGTTGAAATCATTTTGGGGGCTCCCCTAAAACAAGACTGAAAGCTCACATCCAAAACTCGATCCTCAGACTGGCAGCCTGAGAGTGGGGACTTGTAAACAATTGCTGGTGTTGGTCCAGGGACCACTTTGAGGACAGCTGCCCCTCAGCTTTCCTCTTGCTTCTTGGGTGTTTGACAAGCAGAAGGAAAAAGGCACCTCCCTGCTTCCTATAGACTGAACTTTGGAGTAGATCTATCCAGGAACCAGACTTTGATTTAGAGTTTAATATCCAGATATTAAATGTCAGATTGCTTTGTTGTAGAACTCAGCAAATGTTTGTGGAAAAGAACAAAAGCATAAATGACAAGTGTCTTTGTTCAGTTCAAAACCAAAATTGTTCTGTTTGAAGGCTGTTAACTCCTTGAATCCTCCCTCTCCTCTGTCTCTCTATCTTTCTTTTATAGACAGGGTCTCTCTACATAGCCCTGGTTATCTTGGAACTTGATATACAGACCAGGCTAGCCTCAAGCTCACAGAGATCTACCTCCCAAGGCTACCTTTAAAGGCATGCACCACTATATCCAGCCTACTTTAAAAAAAAAAATCATGAACTATTTTTTACTTTTTCTTTTTTCTTGCAAGTTTATGGGCTCAGTAAACAATACTCTTGTTTTTCCAGCCAAAATGTATCCTTTGTTCTGGTTATTGACTTAGCAAAGTTAGAACCTTACCCCATTCCTGTATCTTTGGGTTTAGAAACAGGCAGAACATTCTGAATTTGAAGCCTATTGAAAGTTGTTAGTGACTGGAGCTCTGGGGCATCATTTCGTTTCCACATCCCTCCTGTACAGATGGAGTTGAAGTTCACAGTAGGGAAGGGATATGTCTAGGTTTTGTAAAACTGAGGGAGCCAGTGCCAAGGAAACATTTGATCTTGCTTCTAGTCTGTACTTCTTTGGATCATTGCTATCTTTGAGCTTGGCTAAATTGACTGTAGAGATTAATTTTGAAGAATAAGAATGTAAGAAAATAGGCAACTAAGATGAACATGATTTTTGAGGCAATCCCAGGAGGGGTATTGAGTTATATAAGTCCTTAAAATTGGGTTATACACAGTATACCAACTTGATAAGCTCCAGTGTTAAAAGGCAGTCCCGGTGGCTTAAATTAATATTGAATAGCTAACTCTTATTTTTTAATTAATTTGTTTACTTTATTTTGAACAACCACCTTTTAAGTGGGAGAAAAATTAGGCCACATAATCATTTTCAAGGGAAGTTGTGAAATATCCATTGTGAGTGTAACTCGGGGTCCAGATCCATCATGGCTTGGGAGGAAGCTTTCTGTCTTCCTTTAGTGCTGGAGCAAGAACAGATGACCCACTAGCTCAGGGCTGGCTGAGTGGCTTTTAAAACAATTCAAAGTAATGATATATGGCTATTTAAAAGCAAAGATTAATAGTAATAAATAATAAAAAAGCCAACTTAATAAGAATGCTTGAAGAAAGGCTTGGCCAAAGTTTGGGTTGGCCAAAGCTGTTGATGTTTACTGACTGAACTTCTTAATAACCATGGGTGTGCTCATCGGGGGCATTTTCCTAACTCTAGCTAACTTCCCTAACTTTGTCCACTGAGGTCATTTTAGCAGTTCTGGGAAAAGAGAACAGGATAGTTTCATGGTTCATAACAAATGCTTTCTACTTTTTTAAGGGTGCTGGGTCTCCTAGGGAGACACAGTTGATTCAGTTGTTTAGTTTGTAGTAGGTTACTAAAATGTTAAAATGCAAATTCAACTAATCAACTCAAAGTAATCCACAAGCCAGATGGTGGTGGCCCAGCCTTTAATCCCAGCATTCAGGAGGCAGAGGCAAAGTGGGATCTCTGTGAGTTGGAGGCCAGCCTGGTCTACAGAGTGAGTTCCAGGACAGGCAGAGCTAACCAGAGAAACCCTGCCTTTAAAAAAAACAAAACCGCATGCCTTTAATCCCAACACTTGAGAGGCAGAGGCAGGTGGATTTCTGAGTTCGAGGCCAGCCTAGTCTTAAGAGTGAGTTCTAGGACAGCCAGGGCTACACAGAGAAACTCTGTCTCGAACCTCCCTCCTCCCAAAAAAAAAAAACAAAAAACAAAAACAAAAAAAACCATGATAGGTGAAGGCATTGCTAATTCACCCTAGGAATATTGAATAAGGAACTTGCCAGGATCTTAGCTGCATCCAGACCCTCATGGGTTCTGCAGACTGAGTGAGTGTTCTGATCCAGCTTTCTAACCTGACTTGAAATGTACCCCCAATCCCGCAGATACAGGTGTCTATTCTACAGTAATTGAACTTGTTTTCAATGTTTACCCTAAATAGTTCAGATTTCTCCCTGGCAGATTGTCTAGCGATATTAGCTCACATGTGCTACCTAGTATTTCCTGCTGTGCTCTCCGTTTTTTGTCCCCTTTTTGATAGTTACAGGTGGATTGGTCTCCAGCTTATGATGCTTCTGAGCCAACTTACCTTTTGAAGTTTGGAAACTTCGGTACGCTTTGCAGTTGCTCCTGTCAGCAAAACTAATAGGTTGCCTACTATATAAGTTTAATCTGACTTGATCCTGTCATTTCAAATATTTTAATGCAACTTATTTTCTAACTAGGTATATGTGAAGATTTTTTGGCAGTTGAGTGTGGCCTCCTTGGATCACATTGCTCTGATTTCTACCTGTTCTGTGTTGGCAAAGGAACGTGCCCAAATGAGCAAGCTGTCGCAGCCAGCCCCTACTCCAGGAGTGAATGGAATAAGTGTCATTCATACTCATCAGGCACATGCCAGTGGCTTACAGCAGGTTCCTCAGCTGGTGCCCGCTGGGCCTGGGGGAGGAGGCAAAGCTGTGCCTCCAAGCAAGCAAAGCAAAAAGAGCTCACCTATGGATCGAAATAGTGACGAATACCGCCAGCGCAGAGAGCGGAACAATATGGCTGTGAAAAAGAGCAGGTTAAAAAGCAAACAGAAAGCTCAAGATACACTGCAAAGAGTAAACCAGCTCAAAGAAGAGAATGAACGGTTGGAAGCCAAAATTAAGTTGCTGACAAAGGAATTAAGTGTACTGAAAGATTTGTTTCTTGAGCATGCCCACAGCCTCGCAGACAACGTGCAGCCCATTAGCACGGAAACTACGACAACAAATCCCGATAACACAGGGCAGTAGATCTCCTGCCAGGCTCCATGGCTTTGTGACTTGAACATGAGAGGTGTGACCATCCTGCACCCTTTGGTTCAGTGGCTGAACTTGGTCTTGTTCCATTGGAGGTTATTTTCTATGCTCAGCACTGAACAGCTGATTTGCCATGTAATTTATCTGGTCTTAAATGATAGTGGATTTTTGAAGCACTAAAAGAAAACTTAGGGTTTATAAAACAAAATTCCTGGACTTTAATATTCTTAATAAATCCTCACTTCCCTGGAAATGCTTCTTTTGTAGGAATGGGAAAATGGAAGGTCATGTAGAAGGTACTGGGTTCTAATTAGACAATACCTTGGATTAAGAAAAGCTGAATTCCATCTGTGTTCCTCAATTTGTGATTTTATTCTAAATTGTGTATGGTAAATTCTAGGGCTCCAGAAACCAATCATAATAATTTGGCCCCATTTTATAGATGTATAAACCTGTGTTAGCATAGTCAGCATTGGTTTTTCCAACATATACATTTTTAAAAATGACTTTAGGTGAAGTAAAGAAATCCCATCAGGTCATGTCGAAGAGGTGGTTAAAAATACAAATTTCGTTTAGGAAGGAAAGAAGTGGTTTTGTGCTTTTCTTCCTCCTTGTTTTAAAGGGCATAGAGTGCGATTGAACTTTGGGGGTGGGGGGGCTTCTGCTTATTGGATGAGCATTATCTGTGTCCTAAAAAACTATCTACTGTGTACTGACATTTTAGTTTCTGTGGACGCAAGGAAAGGCAGCATTTGATTTAGGGGAGAGACCATTTTTTGTCAGCCAAGTTAGTAAATAAAATGCCTTGGCTTGATGACACAGACCATGGTTTGACCATGGTTTAGAGTACCACTGATTCATTTGGTTTCTCCTGCATGCATTCAAAATAACTGTCAACGGGGCCATGATTTTTAAAGGTAAAGTTTTTGTGTGCTTGTGTAAAGAGGCACCTCTTGGTGTTTGATCTCAACTGAACGATTATTAGAAAAATGAGTCAACTTCATGCCATCTCTCAAAAGACTAGTCAAAGAAAACTTGAAAGTATGAGGTTTGAGTCTTTAATTTATTTCCTAAATCTTTTTATTTTTATTTCTTTGAGGAATTTTTTTTTCTAGTTTAGTGGGCTGTTCTCCGGACTTCATGTGTTATTGCTTCCATTAGTATGCTTTTATGTTCTGTGTAAATTATTTTATCGAGAAAATGCTGATAAAACTCAGGATTTTGACTCTTTTGTTGTGAAACAGAAAAGCTGGGTGTCTGTAGAGTCTGCTCTTATCAGTGTTGTATTTAGATCATCTTCTTGGTAACTCATGGTTTGTGCACAGTTCCAGTTGTCAGTTTGTTAGTTCCTGAGATGGTAACTAAACACGGGTCTTGTGCGATCAAAGTGTGGGTTGCTGGGAATCTTTTGTTTGAATGTGGTCATTTCTGGCCCTGTGTCCTACTAGGACTTGGTAACCCCAGTGCCACTCAGGTTGCTCCCTAGCATGGCAGGAAGTTGCTGACTGTTCTGGGCAGAAGCTGTCAGGGCCTTGGAGCTGGGCAGAGCTGAAGACAGGAGGCGACACTGTTCTTCGGGAGCCAAGAAATGAGCAGAGGTTTTAAAATTAGGGCCCAGCACCAGTTTACCTGGGTTTGGAATAGCCATCTACGCCTAAAGATTGAGAGATGTTTGGATAACAAAGACTCACCCAAATAATTCTAATCTTTACCAGCTGATTGATAATTACATAATGAATTTAATTGGTGACGCAGTTAGGTCCCACTTGAACATGTATGTACCTACTAGGATAGGACAGACTTGGGAAAGTCCTACTTCTGAACACCAGCTTTCACAAATGGATGTTCTTGTGGAGTTTGTGGTTACCAGTGCTAGGACTTTAAAAAGCTGTAGGGAAGTCAGTGCTCAATGTTTCTAATCAGAACATACAAATGAGTTCCAGCTTTGCTCTTACCTTTGTAAATGAGATTGCTAGCACAAGCAAGTAGTTCCACATTGAACACAGATGTTAATTGGTGTTTGGACTTTCTTTACTCAAGTGGGAATAATGTTTAGCTTGATAGATTTCTCTGTAAAGTTGGGGGAAACTAGGTTTGGGGAATGGGAACTTAAGGCTTTGGAAACTGTAGAGTGACTTTTGAAAGTCTTGTTACTGGGGAACCTTTAGAGTTTGATCTGCCTTGTGGACTGGTCGGTGGCTTAGGAATCAAGCTGTAGTGTGGATTAGCCATGTCTCTGTCTCCTGGGATGGCTGCCCTCTGACTAGTTCTGGGCAGAGAGGAGGAATCAGAGCTCCCCTCTCTGTCTGGCCCTTTGGGTCATAGGTGACTTTGGCATCTCAGTGAGGATTTTCCTAAAATATGACTGAGTGTTTGAAATCCAGGTCAGGAGGCCATTCAGTTTTTACGGTTCTCAATTTATGGAACTAGAAACATGTATAGTTTGATAAGAAAGGGATGCAGCTGCTTTTGATGTTTCTTAACCCCTCCCATCCCTTTCCCAGGAAGCTTTGTGCCTGGACAACCCATGGAGCTCGTAGAGTGCTCCTGATGCCTTAGAAATAGGAAAAGATGCCTGTTTGTGTGACAGGCTGGGAAGATTCCATTCCACAGCTAATCAGATCTGCCTCAGGAAAAATACTTGTTCTATTTGTTCCTGGCCTTCAGTTTGTGAGATTACTCTATTTTTTTAAAACATAATTTTATTTCTTTCAACGAATTTAAAAATAAAAAAAAAACCTTTGGAACAATGACTTCTTTGTGGGTTTCTTTATCTTGGACATGAGCAAGAAGTTTACTTGTAATTGGCCCCAAAGAGCCTGCAAGGTGCCTCTTGCCGCTGTCCGGGCTGGAGTGCACAGACAGCAGGGTACTGTATGCAAGGTTGGATTTGCCTGAGTGGACAGAGACATAGTTGTCTCTAAACTTGGAATGCAGCTGTAGCTGTTTGGTCTAACTTAAAACTGCATCCCAGTGTAGGGGGCAAGATGAAAGGGGCTGACTGTGTCCTGGTGGTTCCTAGCCTGTAGTTTCCATTTGAGGCATATCCCTAACAGTACATATTCGAGTCTGAATACCATTTTGACTTACATTGGGTATATGCCTGGGTATGGAAGTGCATTGGCTGATTTCAGAAATATATCGAGAGTCTAAGAAACAAGTCTGAATTGTGTGTTTGGCGTGGGGGGAGGCATTTAGATGCCTTTCTCTGGTCCTTTTAGTCTTTTCCTGATTGGGGAAATAAGTTTTTAATTGTTGCGTGGTTGTGAGAATTGTGTGGCTGAGTATGGTGGTGCACACCTATACCCCCAGCATTACAAAGATGAAGGTTGAGTTTAAGGCCAGCTTGAGTACCATTGAGACCCTGTTTTAAAAAATGGAAAAAAAAAGTAATTTCTGTGGGTGGAACAGAACAGAATTCCTTTGAATTTGTTGTAATTTTTTGTTTGTTTTTCAGTTTCAGTGCGATGGTCTTGTAGCCAGTGCTGGCCTTCAACTTGATGTGCAGCCAAGTATGACCTTGAACTTCTGGTCTTCCTGCCTCCACCTCTCAAGTGCTAGGATTACAGGTATGTACCACTACATCTGCTTTTATATGACACTGGGTCTTGAACCTGAGGCTTTGTGTATGCTAGGTGAGCTCTATCAACAGAGCTGTATCTCCCACTCTAGTTAATTACTAATAACTTGTGTTAGAAAATTTTATACTTTGTGACAAAATCAGGTCTTAATAAAAAATGCTTTTAGAATGACCAGTTCTTAAAGTGCTTGTCCATGTCTGAAGAGTTTGTAACTGTATTTTGTATATTAAAAAAAGCCCCACCCCTAGACTGTCTTTTGCCCCAGTCAGTTCCCTCGAAACCCCTCCCCTTTGAAGCAGCTGTCAGGCGCTTATCTACAGCAACAAGTTCAAGTTTCACCTCAGTGTATCTGCTTGCTTCAGACCCTGCCACCCAATCCTGCTTCCCTCAGAGCCATCCTTCTCTCCTGCATGGACTTGATGCCTTGTGGTTCTTCCTGTGTGTCAGTGTATCATGTGCTCTCCAGACCCTCCTGCTCCCCAGTGCTGGTATGTAGCACCTCTATCCCCTCCATTCTCCCTGCTACCTTTTGCAGCGATTTCTGTTTGCAGTGCATCTCTTGCTTTTTACTTCAGACCTTTCTTGGTTTAGTCTTGGTCTAATGAGTCTAGTACAAGGCCATTCCTGTCAGATTGTGCTCATATCTCATGGTGTAAATGCTTAATTAATACTGGGCCCTTCCAGAGTGTGGGGAAGGCTTTAGCACTTTTAGAACTTTCTGGAAGAGTCTCTAATCCATTTTTGAAGCTATACAAATTTCTGTGGAGGTTGGAGGACATGGGCACAGCTTCAGGAACACGGGCTAGAGCGAGCCTGTGTTTATTCAGATTGCTGTGTCTCTAGCTGAGGGGATGGGCCCATCTGTACCAGCAAGAATCCTAAGAATGGGTGTTGTAAACCTAAGAAGTAAATGAGATAAGTGGTGCTTTGGGACTTAGATTGGCAATGTGGCCACATCATAAGCACTTTTTTTGTCATTGCCATAGCATAGGAAGAAGCCAATTTGTAGTAAATAAACCCTTCAGAGGTTGCTTGAAGTCTCTAGCTTGGACCAGCTTTTTTGTTTGTTTTTTGTTTTTTCCGAGACAGGGTTTCTCTGTGTAACCCTGGCTGTCCTGGAACTCACTCTGTAGACCAGGCTGGTCTCGAACTCAGAAATCCATGTGCCTCTGCTTCCCAAGCGCTGGGATCAAAGGTGTGCCACCACCGCCCGGCTAGCTTTTTTTCTCCATTACAGTTTCATCTTATTTCTAAATCCATTCATTCATTCATTCATTCATTCATTCGTTCGTTCGTTCGTTCGTTTGTTTATTGAGTCAACAATCTCTCTATGTAGTCCTAGCTGGCCTGGAACTTGCTGTGTAGTCTAGACTGGCCTCAGCCTGCCTTTGTTTTGAGATAGGGTCTCATGTCTCAGGCTGATAAACTTGCTGTGTAGCCAAGGATGATCTTGGATTCCTGATCCTCTGCCTCCAGCCTCCCAAGTCCTGGGATATCAGGCATGTCAGTGCTAGGGAGGGAACCCTACTCAGCCAATGCTGGTGGAACCTTTCTCCCTTGCTCTTCATCTCCTTAGTAAGATAAACCTGGAACTGTATCAGAATTTTAGAAGCCAGCTCTGGGGCTAGGCAGGACTCTAGGAGCATCTGACGCACTGTTAAGCAGAGAGTAGGACAGGTGGTCCACATGGGCATAGCTAATGGAATTGGGGCAGTAGACTTCTGGGGTGTGGGTCACGTGGGGCTGACAGATTGGGCAGTAGGCCCTCCTTTGCCATGCTGCTGCCTTAGGCAGTGCTGCTGACGTGTGCTAGCTATCTTTGCTAGTATAGAAATGAAATCAAGGTCCCAGAACCTCTTACCAAATGCACCAGTGGTTCTGGTGCCTGTCTGCATGGGAACCCTGACAGCAGGTGACAGTATTGCACTAACTTTGGCAGAATTCCTGGAGCTCAATGAAAGCTTGTGGTAGAGGACTGCCCTGGTTCTCCCAGGCCAGTCGGAGGCAGAAGCAGAAGGCACAGGATCTGTGCTAACAGCTAACAGTACTGTTCCTGGGAACATACTCAGTGCTGACACTTGGTGAGCCATCTTCTTGGGCCACAGCTCTCTTCTATGAAGGAGTAAAGAGGAAGCTAGGTACAAAGGGCCATTTTTAGAAAAGCTTTTATTTCAAATGCTATTCTGCATGGTTTATTTTTGAAGACACAAGTGCATCTTCCCTGAGCACAAAAATAGAGTTACGACTTAAGAACATGATTTTTCTTCAATCAGCACTCTTAAGTCCCTGTCATTTAAGCAAAGTCAAAGTTAGGGATGTGATTTTGCTGGTGAATAAAATGCTTTCTTAGAATCAGCAGCAGTAGTTTGGGTAGGATCAAATGTGAGCTCCAGGATCTTGCTGTTGGGGTGTCATGGGCAGGCTGACGTCACAGAGCTTACAAGGCCAGGGCCCAGTCTCACTGAGTGTCTCAGCTGGCTCTACTTTGGGCCAGAGAAGGGCACACAGGCCTTGTCGCAGCCTGCCATGCACGCTTCAATTTCCTCCACAGTCCGGGGTACACATGTCAGCAGCTCCATGCCACTGTCAGTCACGACAACGTCTTCCTCAATACGCACCTGGGACAGACAGACAGGATGCCACTGTAACCACTCTGGCTTAGTTTGCCACATTAGCAATGCCAGCCTGCCCCAGCCTGAGCATGCCCCCTGGGAGAAGCTTTCTGAGGGATAGGACTAGTCTTTGTGACAAGACAGACGGGTCTCAAAGCCTCTGGGGAAGGCAAGGCTGCTGCTTGTAGTACAAGCTTACACGGAGCCTCTGGGACTGGTGGGCACTTTGAAGAATCTCTTGTCTATTGATAGGTGAGCACCTGCTTGGTGACAGCACACAATACAGGGGCTGGCCAGGCCTTAAACACACAGTGCTGTCCTTCTACCTTTTCCTGTGGCAAAGGTGACAAGCAGTGGGGTGGTGGACATTCTGGGTATAAGAACGTGGGGCTCTCAGGTACTCACCCCACCAAAGTTGCGAAAACGCTGCAGGACCTCTTGGTTAAAGAAGCAGGCTTGGGCCGGGTCTGCCAGGGCCTGGTCCAAGAGGTGGTCAATGAAGTAGATGCCTGGCTCCACAGTCAGCACCATGCCTGGCTCCAGGTGCCTTGCCGTACGCAGGCTTCGCAAGCCAGGTTCATCAATGCGCTCTACACCCTGTGGAGAGAGGAAAGGTGGGGGAACCCAACTGATAGACACAGGGCTGGCTACCAGGGTCACTGCCTCATTAAGAGGCAGCCAGACAGGACTAGTTCCAGGCAGTCTAACCCTGTTGGTCTGGGCCACCCAAACCTTCTGCTCTCTGCACATACCTGTGTGTTCGGCATTTTGACCCTGGCTACCCTCAGATCTGCCTAAGGACATTGATAATGCGCGCGCACGCACGCACGCACGCACGCATGCCCGCCCGCCCGCCCAGGTAGGCCTAAGACTGGCTGGGTGTCTGGCTGCTCTGGCTCTTCTGCATGCAGGTCAGAAGCCAAAACACAGAAGCCAGAAAAGCTCTTAGGAGGTTGCACGGCCCACAGGGCCTTCCTTGTCTTTTCTTCGAGACAACTCAAGTGGAAATGGCTGGTCAACCTTTTAGAGGAAGGGACAGTTGCTGACATCAGGACAGGCCTGTTACCACCACCAGTACTACTGGCCTGTAAGTATCTGCCTGTGTCTAGCCTGTACCAGGGCCTTGGGAAACAGCCTTATGATCATCGAAGGAACTAGTGATCATGGCTTTCTGCTGAGGCTGGGCTCCTCCTCCAGCTCCCCGGGGCACCCCTTGGCCTCTGGACAGGGCCTCTGAGCAAGTGGGCAGCAAGTAAGCTTTCTGGTTAGGATCTGAGTTTGCCCTGCCCTACTTGTGGCTCCTCCAAGGACGCCCAGCTGCTGGAGACGGAGCTGTCATTTCTGACTGTTTGAGGGCCAAGAACATCAGACTTCAATTAGTGGTTCACGTAAGGTAACTAGAAACAGGCTGGCTCAGCCTCCAAGGCTGGGCACAGTAAGGAGGGCTGTGGCTGGGATTTCATGAGGGTAGGGACAGCCACTAGCCCTGATGTGAGCAGGCCAGGGTGGAGGTGGTGATAGGACACAAAGCACCATGCTTCTTGTGGGTCATGCTCTGGGAAGAACCCTGGCTGGTACCATCATCAGCCTCACAACACTTGCCTCTGGACCAGCAAGCTTGAAGGAGCATGCTCCTCACAAGGCCCCAGGCCTTTACTATGGTGTGCTCAGATGAGAGAGGTGCTCCTGTCAAGGGCAGGAGGAGCCTGCTTCCTGTCTGTACTAGGCTTTTGCTCCAGAATTTTCCAGCTGCCCTGAGAGTCTGTACCTTCTTTGGCATCTCATTCCTGTCACTTTCCTTCATGCTACATCCTAAGTGTTTGTTCCTTCTCTGTAAGCCATGGTGTTGAAGGTCAGGGCCTGACCCAGGTCATGGTTGGTTGGGGTTTCAGTTCCATATCATTGTTTTGGCGCTGGAACTCAGGTTTTGGGCATGCTAGGCAAGTGTTTTGTCACTGAGCTTAAACC